>JAAKBH010000635.1:0-167474 GCA_019776075.1 Amaranthus palmeri | reverse complement strand
CAAGATCAACCTGACCAAAGCTGGCTGCAATATGCAGGACAGTGCTCCTGTCTCTTGCACACCTAAGCTTAATCAGGCCATCGTCGATTCGTAAACTTGTCATGGCTATGCTAAAGTCGGACACATTTCCAGTGACAAGAAGTTGGTACAACTCTGCATCAATTGGAAAGTAACCTTCTTCACCCGCGTTAATGGAAACGGATAAAGCCATTGTAATTTCTTATTTCTTGATAACAGAGATAAACTCTTAATGTATTTGTTTTGTGTTTTTTTGGTTCAATGGTGAGTGACGAACAAACCCAGCTTAAGTAAATATATATATAAGGATTAAGAATCAGAGAAACAGGTTAGCAATAGATTAGTTGACTCGTCACTGTGTTTTAAGTCATCACAAATAGTTACGCGGAATGACTTACTGTTTAAAGTCATCAGAAATTGTTAGCGCGGGCCGGGGAACATAAATAAAAAGAATTGCTTACTTTTGTCGTCAACAGGAAAACGTCAATTTCTATGGAACTAATTGTCGTCCACCGGCCAATTATATGGCTAATGATGGGAAAAAAAAATGGTGAATACCATTACTAACAAACAGGATCGATTATGTTGAATTAGAAGAACAAATTAAAAGACAAAAATAGAGAATACCTGATTTCATAGCACGGTAGACAATCTTGAAAATGAGAGAGTATGGATCTTCTAGATTAACACGTATTCCCTCAAGTGAAGACCCTTAATGTTATCACTCTTAATTCTCTCTGATAATGGGATGTCAGGAGAAAAGGAATATATGTAACCTAGGGACCATTACTTCTATATATATATATATATATATATATATATATATATATATATATATATATATATATATATATATATATATATATATATAGATATATATATATATATATATATATATATATATATATATATATATATATATATATATAATAACTGACTGGTATTCAGCCCATCATAGAACCCAGTCATAAAATGAGTCTCTACACATTTAAGGCCCACAACCTATTGATACATTTAAGCCCAAACCTTTTAACTTTAACTAGATCACTTTAAATTGGGCCTAAAGACAGTCTTAATTAATTATAATGATATATAAATATTTACATATAAGCCCAATGTTGGACTTTGGTCCAACAGCTAATTCTAGGAAAAATTATTTTCCTTATAATAATACCAAGTATTGATTAAGCATAATAGAAGTATCAACTTAAAGGGTTTTTTACTAGAAAATCTCTAACATGTTAAAATCAAACTACAGGTAATTATAAGACAAAAAAATTATTATATTAGTTGATAAATTAAAGTTCGTATTATTACAGAAAAATACACCTTTAAGGTTGTATAGAAAATGTTTAATCAATAGTTGATATTATTGTAAGAAAATCAACAAAAATTCATATTATTCACGATAACTTTTCTATCATTCCATATAGTACAAACACCGAAAAACTAAATCTTTCATCTCCATTGCTTTGCAAGAAGATTATAGATCTTCGTTGATATACAAAAGATACTTCACTTTTTTTACATTTCATTCAATAACATAAATTTTAAACTCCATTATCTTATAAATAAAATCAGGTCTTTTGAGAGACCGTCTATGGCAGAGACGACTCTCCCAACTAGGAGTGTTCATCGGACCAGAACTTGTTGGACCGGAATCTCGAATATGCTAAGATCGGAGACCGGACCGGTTCCATCTGGTCCGATTTCGGTCTAACCCGGATTCCAACCGTTCCGGTCCAGGTTTGAACCGATTAGACTGGAATTACTTTTTAATACTCCCTCCGTTTCTTTTTAATTGTCCACTTTCCTTATTTGGTAAAGTCTCTTTACTTGTTCACTTTCTATTTTTGGCAAAACTTTTTACCTAAATACCCCAACTACCACAACTTATATTATTTAATAATACCCCACCTACCACCTTTTCAATTATAATAATCACTTAAAATACCCCACTACCACATTTTCAATTATTATATTCACTTAAAATACCCCACTACCACCTTTTCAATTATTATTATAATCAATAAAAATACTCCACTATCACACCACTCTTAAAATCCGTTCCAAAGGCAAAGTGGACAATTAAGAAGAAACGGAGGGAGTATAATTTTGCAAATTAATTATCATAAAATTAAAATATTTGAATTAAAAAATTATTTTGTGTTGAATATAAAATATTTAAAGCTCTTTAAATAAGTATATACATGATAATCGTAAATATTATTACCCTTTAAAATTACTTTTACATACATCCGGTCCAACCCGGATTTTTCCGGGTTTAGACCAGACCGAACCGGAAACCCGGAATGGCGAATGTGTAAGACCCGGAGACCGGTCCGGTGCACACCCCTACTCCTAACAACTCAGCCCAATGATTTTAATTTTAAAAATAAGGTTGATGACTAGTCAGTTACCTATTTTGCAAAATGGGTTGGTCCATACCCGTCTATGCTATAGACGGTTTATGGCAAGAATTTGTGAAATAAAAAAATTGTCGCCTATTTTGTCGCTAACATTGATTACGTGTCATAAAAAAATTGAATATTTTTCATCATAAATATTCTAATTCAGAAACAATTGTGACAAGTGTCACTATTTTAAAATCACTATGCCAAATGTCACTTAGTAGTGTTGATTGTTGTTTTAGAACTCACTCTTCATCTTCCCTAATGCAATCTAAATTGTCAATAAAGAGTTTTATTTAAAGTGGTTTTATTGACATAGACTTTACAAATTCATATTCATACTAATATTAATAATGTTGTTTTTAGCTTTATAAGAATTATCATGCATTATCATGCAATAGTGAAAGATTTCATATGAATATTTTGCTGAATTTTGTAAAAGGTCCTACATGTTATTAGCCAAAACAATTTATAAAACTAAAAGTAAACCTACAACGTGCATTGCACGGGTATAATCCTAGTTATTATTAAATAACAATAGTAATTACTATTATTATTTAACAATAACAACAAATATTCAATTTTATTAACAAATATACATTATCAAAGTAATATCTACACAATAACAAAACTGAATTAAATGAAATTTAATGAGTAAATTAAATTTTAACTAAAAAATAATTAGTAAATTGTTAAAGGTTCTTTATCAGATTAATGATTCTCTTAAATAATAATTATCCTTTTCAAATTCTGAAAAATAGATAAAATTCTAAAAATTCGTACATGGTCCAATAATATGAAAGAACAAAAAACCAGAATTAAAAAAAAATAAATAACATAAACAAAAAAAACAATAACCCAAAACAAAAAATCTAAAAAATATATATAAAAAAAAACAGGAACAAAAAACATGAAAAAAAATAAAGTACAAAAAACCAAATTGAAGAACAAAAATATGAACAACAAAAATAAACAAAGCAAAAACCAACAACTTAAAAATGAAAAAAAACATGAACAAAAACTAGAAAAAAAATAAAGAACAAAAAACCAAATTGAAAACAAAAACATGAACAACAAAAACAAACAAAAACAAAAACCCAACAACTTAAAAATGAAAATAAAAAAACGAAGAATAAAAAGTTGAAAAAAATGAACACTAGTAGAAAAAACATCAAAGGCTGCGGTTTTTAGGCCACTAAAGGCTGCGGTTTTGGACCCACGCACTTGTGGTAGCAGCTGATAGTATAATACAATGGTTGCGGTTAAAAAACGCAGCAAGAAATATCCTCATTGGGTGCGGTTTTTTTGGCCTGTTCGCAGACAATAAGTGATTTCAGAAACTCAATTTTGGGCACCTTATTGGCTGCGGTTTTTCCCTATCCGCAGCACTATATTATTATTGCCCATAAATAAAATAATTACTGGTCAAAATCCATTATCTCATTGTTATTATTGTCATATATTAAAAGAATTATTATACTGCACTCATGCCCATAAATTCCTTCCATAAACACTCATGCCATAAATATTGACCAATAGAATAATTACAAATGACACTCTATCCTTCACTCACATTTTTCTTCACTATACATTAAAATTAATTTAGTCTACGATTAAATTGAAGTTAGTGGAGAATAATATGTGGGGTACATAAGCATTATAAAAATATTAAAGTGAGTATGACTAATGTTATTTTTGTCCAATTATGAAATAATTGAAAAGATTCTCTATATAAACAATAAATGAAACAACTCAAAATGCCAAATGAGAATTTTTTTTCAAGGAACGGAGGGAGTATATAGAATAACATCTTTTTTCTCTTCGCATCAGTTTTGCCTCAAATATAATTAGTGGAGAAATTAAGAAAAATGAACATAGTTATAATCTATGGAAAAGTAAGAAAAATATGTGAATTGAGATAAAAAGATAAGTCAAATTTCTTGATGTGAATTGAGTAACAGAGGTAGGTTATGATCACAAATAAAAATTTGGCAAATTCGAATGACAAACAAAAATGAAAAGTAAAATAAATTTAGTAAGACAAAAGAATTACTCATTTTTAATGTAATGTTACGAACAAATATCTATTAAATTTATGCAAGTTCGTTAATATTTTCTTTATATTGGGGCTACCCTTGTTTCTCAATCCTGCATCCGCCATTGATATCCGGTCACTTTAAGGAGGGGGGTGCTGCGAGCAAAAATATTGCAAAGTTCAAAGTATTCATGAATAATCAAAAGTAGGTATTATTCACGAGAAAATGTAAAAAGTAGAGATTATTCCTGATAATTTTTCTGATTTTGAATCAATAACAAACAATTACACATAGACACAAATGCGCTAAAAACAAATTTAGAGTCACAAAATTACATAAATATATAATTATGTTATAAAATAATTAGTCAATAATCTTTTTAAAATTACAATTTACAAATTAAATTACAAATTATTTTACTTGAAATTGGCAAGAGTCGTGAGAGGTAATACTCAGTGAGTTAGAGTTCGAAAATTAATTGTTGTCGACTGGAATGTAGGTGTTCAATTACTTTATGATTGCAATTAATAATCCAAAGAGGTTATATTGTAATGGCAGTGTGAAAGACAAAGTAAATTGCATTTGGCTCAGTCGGTAAGCAGCACCGCTTGAATATAACCATAGTGTTCCTAAGGTTGAAGGAGGCAGCAACTCATACCCATAAAAGAGGATGCGGCTAAAGAGTTCCTAATCTCAAGAAAACTCTTCAGATTGAGAGATACTTGCAAAACGAAAAGGATTGAGATTTGAAAGTGAAACTAGAACGCAAGCCCACAACATACAACACAAGTTTAGCCTTTCATAAATATAAAAATACATAATAACAATATAAAGAAAATAAAAAATATAAAAACTAGGTAACAAAACGAGTAAATGATAATGTAAAATGCACAAGAACAAGAACCCCTAATGCAGGTAAGCGAGAAAGTATCAGTAGTCTAAGACATGATTAAAGCATCTCCAACTACCCCTATCACTAGTCAGGTCCTCAAAGTGATTTAACTCATGCAAGTCATTTTTATATTTGTACCTCCCACGTTCTCTTAGGCCTTCCTTAACTTCTCTTATCCTCCAATATATTTTTTCGATCCTCCTCACAGGGACATAAAAAGTTTATCTCTGCAAATGCTCAAACCATTTCAATCTATTTTTACGCATCTTTGTAGAAAGAGGGGCAACTCCTAACTTCTCTCTAAACTCCTGGTTCCTGATTCTATCCATCATTGTATGCCCACATATTCACCTCAAAATACACATTTCTGTAACTTCTATCCTTTGTTTAAAAGTCTTCTTTATAGGCAAACATTCTATCTCATACAATAAAGTAGGCCTAATTGCAACTCGGTAAAGTTTATCTTTTAACCTAGCTACTTGAAAACTTTCTATCACATATGTAGTTTGTTAAACCACTATACTATTAAACTCTTCTCTTACTCAAATTCACACACAAAAATAGGCTTTTTTGATAACATTTGATGCTTTATGTAAATAATTTGATGTTTGCCAAAAAACAAAACGGTTGGCTTTAATTTGAATTACGATTGGATTTGTCCAAGTTTATTGTTTTTGGGTCGATTCATGTTGGGACTTGGGTCAGTATAGCGTTCGAGCCTAAAAATCCAGTATGTATTGATTTTGGTTCATTTACAGGGTTTAGGATAACAACATCATAGCTAAATCAAAATTTATTGGATAAAGATTTGATTCTAACTCATAGGAAATCACAAAACACGTCTCTAGATGAAGTTCATGTTTAGGGCACGGGTTTAAGCATAGGTTTTACTAAAATTAAACGTGCATGATCATACTAGGTCATCATGTGATTAAATATATCTTTTCGATACTAAAATCATAAAACCAAATAATGTAGCTTTTATTTTTGAATGATTTGCCTAAGGGCCTGTTCTCTTCGTCTGATCTGATTGAATAAGGTCTGAATTTACTAAAGTCTTATCTGATCTGATCTGATTTGATCTGGTCTGATCTGGTCTGATTCAGTCTGATCTGATCGGAATCTTTCTGATCTGGTCTGATTTGATCTGATCTGATCTGATCTGGTCTGATCTGGTCTGATTTGATCTGTCTGATCTGATCTGATTTGATTTCATAAAGTTATTATTATTATTATTATTATTATTATTATTATTATTATTATTATTATTATTATTATTATTATTTTCATTATTTTTATTTTTATATTATTTTCATTATTATTATTATTACTTTTATATTACTATTATAATTATTATTATAATTATTATTATTTATATTATAATTATAATTATAATTATTATTATTATTATTATTATTATTATTATTATTATTATTATTATTATTATTATTTATATTATTATTATTATTATTATTATTATTATTTTGGCAAATAAAAAGCTTTTTCATTTACCAGAAAAACACCAATACATCAAAGTCAGGGAATCGGAAAAGCCTAATTGCATCAGTGTGGAACCGAGGCCCACCTTCGAGGAAGGGTTTCCCCGGCCCACTCTTCATGTGCATACGGGAAAAAACCGAGCCCACAAAACAGCCGACAAATAAGTCAGCTAAAGTAGCTATACAAAAAATAGCACAATAAATACACTATACTGTGCAAAACAAACAAAAAACAGCAAGCATCAGGAGCATTTCGCAAAACCAGCATCCCAGCATCGAACAATATCTCCACATCAGCAAGTTAGCAAGTTCCAAGTGCAAAAAGCCTCCAATATCAGCATATCTAATTAAGAATTTAATTAATAAATAATATAATATTATTTTTAATCATAATAATGGAATGGTTTGATATGATCTGATCTGGTCTAGTCTGGTCTGATCTGATCTGATCTGATCTGGTCTGATCTGATCTGATTTGGTCTGATCTGAAACTTTCTGATCTGATCTGAATAGATCTAATTTGATCTGATTTAATAATTATAATATTATGAGTTTTTCTGTTTGACAGTGATTCAAAGCACACAATGCTATTCTCCTTCTCTTCAAAGTAGAATAATGTTGAAAAAAGCGATGTACTGTAGGTTTAGCACCTGTCCATCTGCTATGCTTCAGCTGATTCGTAATGCTCATACCAAGCTGTTCGTTGGAGGTGGCCTTCCCTCTTATGCTTCTTCTATGTAGTCTATCCACCTCTCCAGCTCTTAAAATGTTTGTTTGCATGCCCATATTCAACTAGTATGCAATTTGAAAATAGGGTTTTTGTTTAGTCTGTCTTTTGGCTGAGGTTATTTACTAGTTTAAAACAGTTGATTTCTCAAATGTTAGTACTTAACAGAATCAGCGCTTCTTTGACCATAGTTTCCTTATCCTTGATGACCATTTACATCAACTCTTTAGATTTATGTCATGTTCTTTCTCTTTGGGTATAGGGCTCTCCTTTGATTCCAATGAAACTGTATTACGGGATGCTTTCTCAAAGCACGGTGACATTATTGAAGGTGATGTTTCCATTCGAATGTTGTGAAATCTCGATTTACTGGCTTTGCTGATTGATGCATCCGTGTTTCTAGTTAGGGTTATATGCGACCATGTCACAGGCAAATCAAAAGGATACGGATTTGTGAAGTTTGCCTCTGAAGATAGTGCAACATCAGCTCTTAAAGAAATGAATGATCAGGTTGGATTCTTGTCACTATCGCATACGATCTTGAAGATAAATTATCCGTGTTTATTATCTACATAAGATCTTGAAGCTAAATGCTTAAACCTGTTATTTTTTTGGCTAAGCAGGTACTGGAGGGGAGGAGTAATTGCAATTTTGGAATCAGATCTGTGAGTGTGAGTAGTGGTCAGTGGAAGAAATAGAGAGCAGTTGTTGCGAGTACTATTCCTTAATATTAATATATTACTTAATATTAATATATTACTTTTCATAAAAAAAATATTAATATATTAAAATAAGCGGGCGGGCGGGTATACCCGCGGGTATTTTTTTATTGTCGCTACCCGCCCATTTATCTTGGCGGGCGGGTATTACCCGCCCAAATTTTAAATTTTTTTTTAAAATGCTACCCGCACCCGCCCGTTTTTCAAGCCGGGCGGGCCGGGCCTGGCGGGTAGCCCGCCCATGAACAGCTCTACTGGCGCGGGTAGGCGGGTATTTTTATATAAAAATTTAAAACATAAATCATATTATAAAGTTAAGTTTTTATAAGAACAAAAAAACATAATACATTATCTAAAATACTCTAAATATATATAAAGTCTCAAAATAGTCAAATTACATGAATATTGAATATAGACGGTGGAGTCGGCTACTTGTTCGAATTTTGATAGTCGATTGCTTGAGTGCTTTGAGGGTTAAAAATATTAAAGTCTAAAAGAAGTAAACCTTAAGGCTACCAGAAAAGTAATATACTAAATTTGGGTATAGGTCATATAGTAGCATAGTTTAATATTTAATAAAATTAATTATTTAATAAATAATATATTAAACTAAGCGGGCGGGTATACCCGCGGGTAATGTTTTGGTGTCGCTACCCGCCCGTTTATCTTGGCGGGCGGGTATTACCCGCCCAAACTTTAAATTTTTTTGAAAAACGTTGTCCATGCCCGCCCGTTTTTCGAGCCGGATTGGGCGGGCCTAGCGGGTAGCCCGCCTATGAACAGCTCTAGTTAAAACCTCTTGTTCTCAATCGACATTAGGGATAATAATTGGATATGCCTATTAAGGGCAAAATGAAAGATTAAAGAATAGACGATAGAGAATCCTTAAATATGGCCTTTTAGCAAGAATCAACTTGCAAGCACGAATGCATAATCAAAAAGAAATACAAGCAAATAACAATTTATAAGAACCAAGATACAAAGGAGATATTGAATTGTTGTTGCTTCGCTGTTGTGGTTATGCTAGTGCTCATAATTGTTGACGTGCTGATGTTGTCGAAGAGAAAATCAACCTCATAGTTCAATTTCCTTTTGTGGATAAATGATTTTGCGCCTTCAATATTGACACTATCACGCTATAGCTTAGATTGATCAAATGAAAATGAAAATACAAACTGAAGCAGTTGTATTATTAATGAGATTTCATTTGTCTTTTTTTATGTCTAATTTTTTTAATAGTTATTTAAAATTTTATACCCCTGAAAATAATTATCTGGAACATCATAGAATTTTTATATTATTTAATTTGAACTTAAATAATTTTAAACCTATTTTATTTTATTTACTGATAAAATGCCTATATAAAATAATAAAATACCATACGGACTTTTATAAGTTTGAATGACCTAATAAACATGTTATATGGCTTCTGGAACTTTGGTATAATTTTATAAAATAAATTATTAATTTATCAAATAAATAGAAATTGTTTAGTTATTAATTATTTTTTAATTTATCAAATAAATTATTAATAGATAATTTAATATAAGTAATACTAGATCTATATCAAAAAGTTATAATTATATCAAAAATTTACTGTCTCATTGTATAAAATAAATTTGACTTAGATGATTTTTAGTTTTACGGATTTAAGACATTATTTAAATAATGATAAATATCTAGATTGTTGAAAAAAATCGAAAAATCATTATAAATTGGTATAACTAATTATAATCTGATTGGACAACTTTAAATTTATTATAAATAAGTTATTATAGTGACTTAATTACTTTGGGCCTTGTTGGAGATTTAACATCTATTTTGTAAATCAATTATTGATTTTGTTACTGACAAAATTGTCGAGTATTTGATAAAAGAGTGTTTTATGAACCTTTGTCATAATGATTTTATAAACTTGGAAACTTGGTTATTTTGAATGAATTTCAAAACTCTTTTAAGTTATATTTATTTTACCAAAGAAGTTTTGAAACGAAACATTTAGTGGTTTCCTTGAAAAATAGTATTACATTTTAATTACTCTTTAAAATGATGCATCTTCTTACATATAAGTGATGCCTCAATTAAATACATATGTTATGTTTGATGATATGATATTCTAAAGTATGTTTTACCCATGCGGAAAAAAGATTATGATTTGATTTTGCTATGTTGCAGATAAAGTATATTTTACTATTTTGCAAATAAAATATGTTTATCATATGGAAAAAAAATGATATTTTTGATTTTTCAAATGCTATAAATTACAAGATATATATTATGTACAAAAATATTTTAGCAATAACGAGTATACATCCCACCACAAATGTTGAGTGCATGATTAAACGACTCACCAATGCGGAGCACGTAATGTTCACATCACCATTGTGTTACACTTGCCGGATATGTCACACAGTACCCATGCAAAACTTATGATATGAGTTTGGATTCATTTGGATCTATTGAGATCTTATGCTTTATGATGAAAATGAGAAGTTGAAATTACTATAAAATCATTGAAGTAAGTTTGAATGATATGTGATTTATCAAATGAAAAACCACCTTTCAAATGAATTTACTCACATAAAAAGGTTTTAATAACTTGTTTGACGGGCACTAGTGTGTTTATACTAAGCCTTTTTGTTGATACTATGCTTTGTATGTTTTCCGATAGCTTTGTTTTTACAGTAAACCCCCATGACACCTCGACGAAAAATTGATATGTGAGCGGAAGATGACCTAAGCGGAGGGCATGACTCCCTTTTGTTTAGATCTCTTTATTGTATTTGAGAGACTATTAGTTCAATTGTTTAGGTTTGTGATATTTTAAAGATGTAATTTGAACTTTGGACTTATTTCGATTTGGTTGTAATTTTCCTTTATTGTGGACAGTTAAGACTTTTGTTATAATGCTTTGGTTTGGTTCAAGTATTTTACTTGAATATTGGTTAACCTTGAAGTAACCCCTTAATGGTGTTGACAAAAATAGGCTTTTGTTTGATTAATAATAAATTCCAATTAGTGTTTGTCTTCATAATTCAAGGCGGTTGCACAAATGTTACACGTGAAGTAAATGTTGCACAAATTTAAAAATGAACAGGTGTTTAACAAAAAAGAAAAAAAATGCATTCTTAAATGAAAACTTACATAAAATAGTGTATATGCACCAACCAATGGATTATTATTCATATATTAAAAGTATATCATAATAATTAGCTAATACAAATGATAACCTTTATATTAAAAATCATTTTCAAAAATAATTTTAATTATTCTACTGACGTTAAATAAATGCAAAATATTACAAATTATCCACACTTATTAAGTCTAAACAATATTTCCCCACACATTCCTAAACCATGCGTATTCAAGTGAATAAATTTTTATATCTATGTATGGGCACTTGCATTTTTATAAATGCATACATATTTTTTAATTTTAAAACAAATGTGGCCAGCGCGCGGGGAAAAATCGTGCAATAAGTTGATAGTAGGATGTAGGCAGCACACACATTAGGTATAGATGGAGCTGACTTTGCCGTATAAGATGAGTGTGGTGTAATCAAAGTCAAACCCTTTGCATATGCGGAACTCATCGATAGGAGCCCAAAGAAAAGAAGAAATATCGAGGCGGCTTTCAGTATCTTGGCAAGGGAAGGGAGCGACTGTAACGGGATCATAAGGAGCATTATAGCGGACAAAAGTGCAATAAGATACGCTTTACTGTTCAGATCCATAAAGGAATCAAAATCATCGGAATGAATCAAAGACGGTGTGCCATCTTTTTCGTGGTAACCACCAGGAGGGCTGAATGTGGTGGTATAAGTCACACTCACAATGAGCGTCGCTACCACTAAAAGAATGTTGACAGTCGAATTATCATCAGTCCAGGATGGAGTCTTCACATTTGCCTGCTTCTTCCCCTCCTCTTTTTTTACCTCATTTCCATTGCATTCTTTACCTTCTTTTTTTCCAAAATAATACCTTATATCACCGCATTTTATCCAAAATAACATTTCCACGGTCTTGATCTGTAATTATCATCAATTCAATTAATTTCTTAGCTTATAATCACATCTCATTAATATACAGTCTAATCATGACATAGTTCCAACCTAGTTTAGAACCAAGTTAAGTCCAATAAAATTAATGAAAACATCTACTTATACTTACGTCCCGTTTAGTTAGTGGTATTAATTGGTGGTAATAAGAATGAATTATCGTGTAAACTTTTATCAAAAGTTCCATATCATTCTCATGGTAATAAAACTATGATCACAAAAAAGTTTTTTTTTTTTATGAATATCCATTACCACCTAAATCACCTCTCCCAATGGTAACGCATTAGAATGCATTTTGTAAAGAAAATGAGATGATTGAAGTTGGACAAGCATTAATGGGACTTTAGTTTTACAAAAACTTATGCAAATTACATAAACTACCTACAACCTAAGATGACGATTTAGCATTAACAATAAAAAAAATAAAAAAATAAAAAAATTGCCAGACCAGACCGCTATATTGGATGGCACCATTTTGTTATCAATAAAAATATACAAAATAAAAAAATTCTTCGAGACGACCAAAATGCTACATGAGATGGTATTTTGGTATATATAGCAAACGCTATCTCAGGTAGCGGTTCGGTCTAATTGACTTTAAAAAAAAATCGTCCTAGATGGATGGTACTATGGGAAATAAGTTTTACATGTACGCAACGTGAAAAAATATTTCCCATTAAGCATTATTAGGGGCAAAGATTTCAAATAAATATATTAATTAGTTAGTTTTTCCTTACAGTAATATTTATTGTAATTAGTAACAGCCGAACAAGGGCGGTTAGGTCATGTGGAATTACCCGACCGCATAGAGTACTTGACTCAAATATATTAAAAGACCGTAAATATTGGTTGGTATTTGTTTACCATTCGAGAATGACAATGTTAGGGAAATTCATTCTCAAATCTTTATCTTTAACCACTTTTAAAACATTGGTGGATTTGACTCAAATCCAAATTTAAAAACTTTTTATTTGCCAAACACTAAATTTGAGTCAAATCCACATTTTCAAATGAAATCAACAACTCCAAACATAACAATAGTGTATTTAACATTTACTTGACGTTTTAATTTTGACTTTCTCCAAAAGACTGAATTTGCAACATAAACACAGATAAAACATTAAGGTTTCACTTCAAAAAGATTTTGTTTTTCTGAGAAGGGCTTGTCTTACCAGCACTCGTAATATTTCATCTGCAGTCGAATACTGCGAACTCATTTCAAACTCATCTCTAGCTGTGCGTAATTCTTTGTTTATTGAATTGCAGTCGATTTGTTTTTTCCACATCAAGCATTGCATAGTATATGTCCAACAACCTTTGGCAGCCAAATGTAACGGAGTGTTACCATCTGCATCTCCAGTATTGAGTAGCTCTTCAAAATGATCTTGTCGTTTTAATAAATAATTTACCACTTTAGAATTTCCAGCTTCCGCAGCCACATGGAGAATGTTTTGTTGCTTATTATTTAGCAAACATATGCTTAGAGTAAGCATTTTAATGATTTTAATATGCTCTTTTTTCGCTGCTTGGTGAATGGGAAATGATCCATTCTCATCTTGATCACGTTTAAATTCTAAAGCTGGAAAGTTATCTAGTAATAGTTGAACCCCCTCAATATACCCAATACATATTGCATAAGATAGGGGATTTTTACCTTCATCATCAAAAGTATGCTTAAATAAATTTCCAGCATTGTCGATTAAACTCTTCAAGATGTCTGCATTATTTGAATTAAAGATAATTAAAACATAACAAATTGTTGTGTTTAATTTGTACTCTACTCTATACATTCTCTACTAAGGAAATACATACTCCCTCTGAACCTAAATGAATCCATTTGTCATTTTGTTATTTCCTACTTCCTCTGAATCATTGTAAATAATCCTTATGAAAATATCAATAGGATACGGAGGGAGTAGTAAAGTTCTATAAGGCAACAAGTAATTCAATATAACCAGTACATGCACCATTTCAATCTTATATATCTATATAATTGTGCTTGGTTAAAAATATTATAAAAAGTCGATATTAATAAAATTTACCTTTATACCAAACAAAAAATATCTCACTTGACTATATTTTAACTTATAAATTAAGAATAAAATACAAACTAAGAGTGATTTGATTAATGAACAGTCTCAAAAAATAAATAGGACATTTAATCAGAACAAAAGGAAAAATAAAATTTAAATTATTTAAAGATAGATGGTTGAATAACTACTTTGTTGGGTTCAAAACTAAAGAACAAAACTTTTGGTAGTGATTTGCAAGTAAAACTAAATCAATTCAAAATTAATATTTCAATTGGCCAAACACTAAATTATGCTGTGAGATTGGTTATGGATAAGTAATTTTGAAATGAAATGAAATCATAATTTGTCAATATCACTATTTTGTTATTATTTTTTCTACTACTTAGTAATATAAGATGATCTCCTCACATGTTTTAATGATTTTGTATTTGTATATGCCTTGAATTTGTGGAGACTCATGTGTTTGCTTTTGTGCGTTTAATGCTATGTATTATGTGGATTAGCTATGGAAAAGTAATTGGTTGAAAATGAGTGAAGGATAAATTTTGAGGTTTTGAGTCAAATAAATAAAGTCAAGTCCACCTTAATTATATTGAAAGAGATTAAAGCGGACTTGACTTTTATATATTTTTCAAAGTATGAGTTCATACTTGTAATGATCGTGAAAACCATAAATCTTGATTAGGATTCAAAACACATTTCATAGAAGGTCATAAAATATAATTTCATCCGTGATGAAGTTGAGCATAAAAAGTGGGTTTGAGTGAATATTGATACTAAAGAAAACTCGACCGACATGATGACGAAGCCATTACCTACTAACAAGTTCAATTTGTGTGTGGACTTAATTAGTCTAGCTCGTTGTTTAATGTGATACCCTTTGGGGCATGGGAGGTGTGAAAGTTGTTTTCATGTTTTGTTTATATATGCTTGTAAGATGAAGTGAATTGGTGGAGATTGTCAAAGGAATATTGTGACTTAAGTGCATAATCAAGTCTATGCGTTAGTGTGAGTGTGTAGAGATGGAATCCTATGGTTAATTAAGTTTGTGACTTGATATGTGTTGAAGGTGGTGATAAATGCATGAAGTTATGGAGCATTTAGAAGTAAATTAAACATATGATGTTAGTGGGATGATAAAATATAGTTAATAAGGAGTTTAAGAGGCAAAGAAAAGATTTTTCACAAGCTGCCTAGAACAAGGTAGTCAGAGGGAAGCATTGCCTTGAACGAGCAGATAGATCGGTAGCAAATAGTAGCTTCAAAAGACAAGTGCTCGAACGAGCACTCATCAGATGCACTCCAGAAGCTGGTTTTTGGAACCACTCGAACTAGCAGAAGCATGGCTCGAACGAACGGCCTGGGCAACAACTATATTGGATTTTGTTTTGATCTTTTGGCATGTTTAGAGCTATTATATGTAATTTATTTTTAGCCTTAATTACGTATGACTCATTCATGTATAATCTCCTATAAATAGGTAGCTCATATGACTTTGTAAACACATCAAACACAAACCCCTAAGCCCCAACACAGTCTTAATCTCTCCTACTCTCAATTGTAATACTTCATTGTGAGAGTTATACTCTATTGTTATAGTATAAACAAAATACTAGAGCAATCATTGGATGAACCTCCTTAAATACTTGTGTTATTTTGCATTGTTTTTTTCATTTAAAACATTTTTATTTTTATTTTCATTGAAATTATATTAGTCTATCAAGGTACTTCAAACATTTTGATCTTGGTGATACTAGAGTTTGAGAATTGTTCTAAAGTGTAATCTAGCTCTCATTTCACTTTCTATTGAGTTAGAAGGTTTCCACGCAAAAATTTATCTTGTATTTTTTTTATTACTTCTTGGCTTTAAATTCCTTACCTGTTGCAAAATGTTTTTAAAACTCCATATACTACAATTTATCCCACTCTAGTAGTATTCATTTCCTAAAAACAAACAAATCAAACAAATATTTAAAGATTTAAACAATAATGGACATAATATGATTCTAATTAATTTTTTATCTTTTGTGACCTAAAAAAATCAAACAAAAACATAATTATTATCTTTTAATTATTATTTTTTTTGGCAAGTTATCTTTTACTCCCTCTATTCTTTTTCGTTTTTTCATTTTAAGGTTTTCCACTTTTAGAGAGAGAAATTTAAATTTGATTTTTTATGTATATATTGAAGATAAAATATATTCAAGTTGGATCTTACTAGATTCAATATATAATGTTTACAATTTTTTATAATGCGTACTTAAAGATATTAAGAATCGAAGTTTGCTTTGAAAAACGTGCAAAAAGTAAAGTGGACAAACCAAAAAAAAAAATAAAGGAAGTATTTTTTAAATATTAATAAGCATTAAACACTCACCAATTTTCCTTGTCTGAATTGCTACATGAATGATTGATTTCATGCCCATTGAGTCGGTTTTAATAGAATGCTTGTTATTCTGAAGTCCTCGGATCATAGGGTTGACCATATCGATCTCGTTATACCAATTCTTTATCGCCAGAAGCAACGGGCAAATTTTGTTTTTATTGAAGTAATACGCTGCATCCGGACAATAATTATATAAACATTTAGCCACTTCCCTATGATTGTTTTGCACAGCAACATGAAGTGCTGTGTCTCCTTCCATATTTTGCTTTAGACATATGCGAGTATTGACTTCACGATTATCTGGCCATATAAAAAGAGCTTGGACAGACTTTAAATTTCCAGCCTTGGCAGCTAAGTGAATTGGAAGGTCACCATTGTTGTTAGGTTGCTCCCTTAGGTCTCCACATCCATAATCAGGATGAAGCACATGTTCCAAAAGTTGGTGTTTTCCCATACTAGCTAATATGTGTAGAATTGTATCCCCATTTGTTGGGCAACCAAGGTCTTTGAGTTGAATCCCATTTGCCAAAATAGTGTTATTAACTTGGTGGATATCATTAAGTAGCAAGTATCGATACATATCTTCGTCAATGGGAGATATTGAACACTTAAGCCCGTTTGCTGCCCTTTTGAACATAAAGTTCAGTCTCTGTACCATCTCTTCGTCTGCATCGTCTAATACTATTAACTTATTCTTGGCTAAATCACATGCTGTTAACCCTTGTTTATTTGCTAACCCACCATTGACAATTTCATTCTGGATTAGAATCTCAACAACCTCAATTTGTTGATCACGAGTAGCCAAATGTAGGGGAGTGTTCCCCTCTACGTCTTTTTGATTGACTAAAAATTCCACATCTGATAAATTAAGTATCAAATGAGAGACCATATGAGAGTCACCATAAAGAGCTGCCAAATGAAAAATATTTTGACCTTTTGTGTTAAGCAAGAACCTTGAACTAGTTAGCAAATCCACGATACTAGTTTGGCCACCAAGCACAGCCACATGAATAGGAAAAGTTTTATCCTCGTTGCTTATGAATGCACTACTTGGATCATAGCGAATCAAAATCTCTATTTTCTCTAAGTAATTCATAGATGCTGCATAAGACAAGGCTGACCATCCGTCGTGCATCAAATTAGTTAACTTCACATTATAGCAAAGCATATGCTCCAATAGTTCTGCAGTCAGTAGTATCATTAAATGATGAGTCTACCTTAGACGACAAAAATTTATTATTTATCAATAAGCATGATGATATTTGATAATTTTCTTGGCATTTATCCATTTGGAGTAAACATATATTAACTACAAAATATACGATTTGACATGTTTTTATTTCTCATTGAAAAATTTGGTATATTTTAAAGGTATTGATATGTAAAGTATCAAATAAGTATTGACTAATTTTAAATAATAAATAATTTTAATATTACTCATCGTATTATAGTGGAAAAAAGTTAAAACATTATTTAATTCGTGGTAATTTTTCCTAAAATATTTTTATTGTTCATTTTGTAGTTCATAACCAAATTCATGGGGCCTGGGGGAAGCCACATGGGGAGCCAAGGAGGCCTGACCACCTTTGTCGAAAATGTGATCCTATGTTATTTTTACTTTGCCCCCCTGCTAAAATGATACTTCCTCCGTTTTTTTTAGTTGCACCATTTGCACTTTTTACACTATTCATCATTTGATATTGTTTTGCATAGTGCGGCTATTAAACGAGAAAAAACCTGGTCATGTGGGATCTTGTATTATTCGTCTCGTCAAATACTTTCATTATATCAAATTTCAATAATTTTTAGTTGAGTATAATTAGAGATATAAGCAACCGACAAAAGCATTGGACTGCGTAAAAAGGTGTTTGAGTGCAAGTAAAAATAAAACGGAGGAAGTATATAATTTAAGCTTTAAAGACTGTAAAAATATGAAATACATTATAAGTGCAATTATTTGCACTTATCCGCATCAATTTTATGCTCCTTATATAAAGTTTTAGCGGGTTTTAGGCGTGTCATTAGTGTTTTATTGCAAATTTTGTCTCATGAGGTTGATTTTGTGTTTTATGTGATATATGAGGCAAAATTGGGGGGTTTTTGTTAGATTTTGGAGTTATAAGAGGGTGAAGGCTTGTAGAAATAGCCTAAGACTCCTAAAATATGTGAAGAGATCGTTGCTCGCTTGAAGATGTTCAACAATGAAGATGGGCAAAAGAGAAAATAATTGAAAAGAGCCTAAAAGACAAAAGTTTGGAAGTGAAATTTGATACATGCTCACTCTTTTGACCATAACTTTTGATAGAGATATCCCATTGATGCAAGGTTTGCGGCATTGGAAAGTAGAATTCAAGGATTTTCCAACGGTATATTATATGTCCATATCTGATAATCGAGCAAGAAATGGCGGCCATTTAAAGTTCGCCAGGCAGACCAGAAGCGACGACTCGTCGCCTGAAAGCGACGCTTGTCGCTCCCTAAGCGACGCTCGTCGCTCTATTGATGATGAACTCCAATTTTTTCTAGAGACTGAGCGACGACTCGTCGCCCATAAAGTGACGATCGTTGCTCTTCAAGCCGGGTCAAATCTCAGCGGTTTTCTTCTCTAATTTTTGGGGCTACTATTTAAAGTGGCGATTACCACTTTCATTTTTATCAGATTAGTTTTAATTTTTTGTAAGTTTTTCATTAGTTCTTAGACTTTTCTTAAGCATCCTTTGAAGAACAATTTGTAGCATTTGGATTTCGCATTTTCAGTTTATTTCATTTTCCCCATTCGTAAGTTTTCTTGTATTATCATTTCGTTCTTCGTTTTTTTTCTATTATTTGTTGTATGTTTTACATAATCATGCATAGTGAGTAGTTTCTTTATCTAGGGTTAGGGTGAAATCCTTAATTCGAAGCATGGATTGATATTTTATTGATTGATTGTGTGCGATTTGAGTCTATGATTGAACATATGCTTAATGAATCTTGATTTAAATATCTTTGTTAGCCTTTTCAATAAAATGGAAGTTTGAGAATTGGTTTAACTTAGGATTGAGATATATTTGAGTTAAATTCCTTCTAGTATTAGCCAATAGAACGGAAGTTTGAGGATTAATGCTAATTGGTCTTAAATCGATATTAGTCAATAAAGCGAAAGCTTGAGACTAATTAGATCACGTTATCTCATGTTCATGACTCAATTTCATACAATCATGAAAGTGATTGAATTCCATGTTAGAATTAGGTGATGCCCGACGCCCTAGTGTCTTTCATACCATTGTTATACATCATTATCATAATATTTGCATCGTAGGATTAGAATACCACCTTATATGTTAGCTAACCCTTGTCTTGGCTAATCATAAGCATACAGTTTGGAATTATCAAGCCTCCTCGTGTTCGACCTGCACTACGCGTACACTGTGCGCTTGCGGTTAAAGTAAAATTTGCTCATCACATTACTAGTGTTTAGGATTAAGAGTTAAAACCCTAATTTAAATAATTATTTTTTTATAGACTAATAAATTTGTATTATAATGTTGTTAGTCTTTATTTTTCATAATTTTACATTCGTCATTTTTAATGTGTGTTTATATTTTTGCTATTTGAATTTTAATTGTGTTTTTTTAGACTTACTAAAGAAATATATAGAGTCAAAAATACTTGGTTCTTCCAAAAAGGATAATTATAGGAAAGTTTCAACTTCATTTGTTAAATATAAATTTGCAATGATTTAAAATCATTTTAGTCTATATGAATTTAAAATTTTCATACCTTAACTAGTTTTTATTAGAGGTATTTTTCTGGTCATCAGGTTGATTTTGAGTTAGATGTTTCAAGTCAGTTTGAAATTGAATTTGTGTCCCTATTGTTTTTACATACTACTTTGTCCCTTATAGATAATCAAAGAGAAAATTAATAATTTTTAAAAAAGGTGGATAATAAGGATAATGGTAACAAATGAAGAGAGATAATGAATTGTGTGGATGAAAATAAAAGGGAATTAAAATGTATGGATGGGATTAAAAGAAAGTGGTGTGCCATTGTCAAAAATAGAATTGATGCAAAATTAAGTGGGACAGTCCAAAATAGCAAGTACTGCAAATTTAATGGAACGAAGGTAATTGTAAATCATTTTTTGAGTCGAGTCAAATCGGATGATGTTACAACGTCTGGTAAGTTATGGGTCATCGAGACTACTTTTAAACACCTCTAATTTACATCATCATCATCATCATCATCATCATCCTACCCAATATATCCCGCACATAGAAAACTATGGGCAGGGTCTGGGGAGGGAATGACGACGGCAACTCATACCCGTAAAGGAGAGCACGGCCAAAGAAAGGAGTCCCCCGGCTCCGAAAACCTCTAATTTACATATATATAGTAAAAAATTTGCTAGTATATCGACAATTTAGCCCCTTCATTCAAAATCCTAACTTCAATTTTGACCGTATTTTGATAACCCTACCAACATAAAAAGAGCTCACTTTGTTGAGATGCCAATATAGGTTATATACTCTAGAATATTAAAGTATTATATACAAGATATATTGGGGTTCATAATTTATTGGGATAATTACAAAAAGGTCAAGGGTACGAAAATGAATTACCCCTCAAATTCCAGTGGGATTTTTTAAACAAGGTATGAGGAAGGCTTGTGTTGCATTGTATAGCCTAGATTTATTGGGATAATTACATTGAAAAAAATAGCAAAATCATTAAGATTCATTAAAACTACCAAAACTACCTAAATTTATTAAAAAAAAAAAAAAATTAAAACTACCAAAACTGTTATTTGGCAATTTGACTACACCAAGTCAAACGACAAAGATTTATCATTTTGGCTCCTATATTGCTAATTGCCAATAGACACACGAGTCATATTCATTGTTTTTTGATCTATCTTTATAGGTAACAAAACAGTAATTTTAATAAAACAAAATTCCACTAAAATGATATTTTAGATGATCTTGGATATTTTCACTCACAAATTAACCATTTTGGGATATTCTTTTAATTTTCCCATATTAGTTATATTTGCAACTATTAATGATATTTTTCATGTATATTAATTAAATAAAGATATAATTTGACAAAAGTAATATTCCCTTTTATTTTCAAATTTCAATTATTGTCTCATTTGATTTTTTGATGTTACTCATCAATTACTAGTAATTTGTATAATTTATAAGTCAAATTAAAATATAATCATGTTTAATCTTATTTAATAAACATTAATATTTAATAATTAATAATATGGCCGTTGATTAGAAAGGACAAAGCACACTTCCGGCCAGGGCCCTGAATTTTTTTGTGCTTTAAAAACTTATTTTTATGCTTATAACTAATACTCCCTCCAACTCAACCAAGTTGTCCCATTTGGGTTGGGCACGGTTTTTAAGAGTGAAATGATGGGGTATTTTAATTGATTAAATTAATTGTAAATGTGGTAGTTGGGTATTGGAAGTAGTAAAAGTGGGGGTAGTTGTGTATTTTAATTGATTAAATTAAATGTAAAGGTAGTAGTTGGATATTGGGAGCAGTAAAAGTGGGGGTATTTAGGTAGAAAAATCATTGCCAAAAATAAAAGTGGGACAACTTGAGTGAATTGCCCATAAAAGAAAATAAGACAACTTGGTTGAGTTGGAGGGAGTATTAATTTGAATTAAATTTAATATAACTAACATTTTTTGCTAAGTGATATGAGTTATTAGTTTGTTTTTATAAAGTAGTTAAGCATCACCAATAAAAAAAAGGTGTTTTATATTATTTGTCTTAAGTTTTTAGGGATTATTTTTGTCTTTTACTCTAGGGCCCAAAAATAAACTGAACGACTCTAATTTTAAATTAATCACTAGTTGAGAACTTGAGATATATAATTGAATACGTGTAATTGCAAAAATCAAATAGTGAATAAAAGTGAGTAGGACTTACCCGAAGTAGTAGCGGCAACAGCAACATGTAGTACAGACCGACCTTCCATTAAACATTTAAATGCATCTTCCTTGAAGGGTTGCATCAGATCAAGCATGCGCTTTACCAAAGGACAAAGCTCCCTCTTGATAGCCAAAAACAAGGGACAAATCCCTTGTTTATTCATAGCATATGCAGCACGAGGATACAACTCTACCAAATCCACCACAGTCTGGTAATCTTCAACATCATATAACTCCAGGGAACAATGAAGAGGTGTATTCCCTTCCTCATTAATTACACCTAATACTTGACCTATTTCTATTTGGTTGTTGTTTTCCTTTAGCCAGTTAATCATGGCCTGGGCAGTCGTGTTTAATCTGCCAGTTTTGATGGCCGAGTGAATGGGAACATCTCCAAAAGAATTCCCCATAACCATCAATTCTGGACATTGATCGAGAATTAGATTCACAAGATCAACCTGACCAAAGGTGGCTGCAATATGCAGGACAGTGCTCCTGTCTCTTGCACACCTAAGCTTAATCAGGCCATTGTCGATTCGTAAACTTGTCAAGGCTATGCTAAAGTCGGACACATTTCCAGTGACAAGAAGTTGGTACAACTCTGCATCAATTGGAAAGTAACCTTCTTCACCCGCGTTAATGGAAACGGATAATGCCATTGTAATTTCTTATTTCTTGATAAATGAGATAAACTCTTAATGTATTTGATTTGTGTTTTTTTGGTTCAATGGTGAGTGGCGAACAAACCCAGCTTAAGTAAATATATATATAAGGATTAAGAATCAGAGAAACAGGTTAGCAATAGATTAGTTGACTCGTCACTGTGTTTTAAGTCATCACAAATAGTTACGCGGAATGACTTACTGTTTAAAGTCATCAGAAACTGTTAACGCGGGCCGGGGAACATAAAGTAAAAAGAATTGCTTACTTTTGTCGTCAACAGGAAAACATCAATTTCTATGGAACTAGTTGTCGTCCACCGGCCAATTATATGGCTAATTCTAGGAAATTTTTAATTTCCTTGTAATAATACCAAGTATTGATTAAGTATAATAGAAGTATCAACTTAAAGGGTTTTTTACTAGAAAATCTCTAACAAGTTAAAATCAAACTAAAAAAATTGTTATATTAGTTGATAAATTAAAGTTCGTATTATTATAGAAAAATATCCCTTTAAGGTTGTATAGAGCATGGTTAATCAATAGTCGGTATTATTGTAAGAAAATCAACAAAAATTCATATTATTCACGATAACTTTTCTATAATTCCATATAGTACAAACACCGAAAAACTAAATCTTTCATCTCCATTGCTTTGCAACAAGATTTTAGATGTTTGTTGATATACAAAAGATACTTCACTTTTTTTACATTTCATTCAATAACATAAATTTCAAACTCCATTATCGTATAAATAAAATCAGAAGGTCTGAGAGACCGTCTATGGCAGAAACGACTTTTCCAACTAAGAGTGTTCACCGGACCAGAACTTGTTGGACCGGAATCTCGAATATGCTATGATCGGAGACCGGACCGGTTCCATCTGGTCCGATTCCGGTCTAACCCGGATTCCAACCGTTCCGGTCCAGGTTTGAACCGATTAGACTGGAATTACTTTTTAATATAATTTAGCAAATTATTTATCATAAAATTAAAATATTTGAATTAAAAAATTATTTTGTGTTGAATATAAAATATTTAAAGCTCTTTAAATAAGTATATACTTCCTCCGTTTTTTTTTACTTGCACCATTTCCACTTTTTACACTATTCATCATTTGATAGTGTTTTGCATTGTGCGACTATTAAACGATAAAAAAACCTAGTCATGTGGGATCTTGTTTTATTCGTCTCGTCGAATACTTTCATAATATCAAATTTTTATAATTTTTAGTTGAGTATAATTCTAGATATAAGCAACCCGACAAACGCATTGGACTGCGTAAATGTATGTTGGGGTGCAAGTAAAAAAAAACAGAGGAAGTACATGATAATCGTAAATATTATTACCCTTTAAAATTACTTTTACATACATCCGGTCCAACCCGGATTTTTCCGGGTTTAGACCAGACCGAACCGGAAACCCGGAATGGCGAATGTGTAAGACCCGGAGACCGGTCCGGTGCACACCCCTACTCCCAACTACTCAGCCCAATGATTTTAATTTAAAAATAAGGTTGATGACTAGTCAGTTACCTATTTTGCAAAATGGGTTGGTCCATACCCGTTTATGCTATAGACAGTTTATGGCAAGAACTTGTGAAATAAAAAAATTGTCGCCTATTTTGTCGCTAACATTGATTACGTGTCATAAAAAAATTGAATATTTTTCATTATTACTCCCTCCAATTCACTTGTGTTGTCCCATTTGGTTGGGCACGGTTTTTAAGAGTAGAATGGTGGGGTATTTTAATTGATTATTTAATTGTAAATGTGGTAGTTGGGTATTGGGAATTGGAAAAGTGGGGTTTTAATTTGATTAAATTAATTATAAAGGTGGTAGTGGAGTATTGGGAATTGGAAAAGTGGGGGTATTTAGGTAAAAAAAGATAGACAAAAAAGGAAATGAAACAATTGATATGAATTTGCCAAATAAGGAAATGGGACAACACAAGTGAATCGGAGGGAGTATTAAATAACAATAGTAATTACTATTATTATTTAACAATAACAACAAATATTCAATTTTATTAACAAATATACATTATCAAAGTAATATCTACACAATAACAAAACTGAATTAAATGAAATTTAATGAGTAAATTAAATTTTAACTAAAAAATAATTAGTAAATTGTTAAAGGTTCTTTATTAGATTAATGATTCTCTTAAATAGTAATTATCCTTTTCAAATTCTGAAAAATAGATAAAATTCAAAAAATTCGTACATGGCCCAATAATATGAAAGAACAAAAAACCAGAATTAAAAAATAAATAAATAACATAAACAAAAAAAACAATAACCCAAAACAAAAAATCTAAAAAATATATATAAAAAAAAACAGGAACAAAAAACATGAAATAAAAATAAAGTACAAAAAACCAAATTGAAGAACAAAAATATGAAAATATAAACAAAGCAAAACCCAACAACTTAAAAATGAAAAAAAACATGAACAAAAACTAGAAAAAAAAATAAAGAACAAAAAGCCAAATTGAAAACAAAAACATGAACAACAAAAACAAACAAAAACAAAAACCCAACAACTTAAAAATGAAAATAAAAAAACGAAGAATAAAAAGTTGAAAAAAATGAACACTAGTAGAAAAAACATCAAAGGCTGCGGTTTTTAGGCCACTAAAGGCTGCGGTTTTGGACCCACGCACTTGTGGTAGCAGCTGATAGTATAATACAATGGCTGCGGTTAAAAAACGCAGCAAGAAATATCCTCATTGGGTGCGGTTTTTTTGGCCTGTTCGTAGACAATAAGTGATTTCAGAAACTCAATTTTGGGCACCTTATTGGCTGCGGTTTTTCCCTATCCGCAGCACTATACTATTATTGCCCATAAATAAAATAATTACTGGTCAAAATCCATTATCTCATTGTTATTATTGTCATATATTAAAAGAATTATTATAGTGCACTCCTGCCCATAAATTCCTTCCATAAACACTCCTGCCATAAATATTGACCAATAGAATAATTACAAATGACACTCTATCATTCACTCACATTTTTCTTCACTATACATTAAAATTAATTTAGTCTACGATTAAATTGAAGTTAGTGGAGAATATGTGGGGGGTACATAAGCATTATAAAAATATTAAAGTGAGTATGACTAAAGTTATTTTTGTCCAATTATGAAATAATTGAAAAGATTCTCTATATAAACAATACATGAAACAACTCAAAATGCCAAATGAGAATTTTTTTTTCAAGGAACAGAGGGAGTATATAGAATAACATCTTTTTTCTCTTCTCATCAGTTTTGCCTCAAATATAATTAGTGGAGAAATTAAGAAAAATGAATATAGTTATAATCTATGGAAAAGTAAGAAAAATATGTGGATTGAGATAAAAAGATAAGTCAAATTTTCTTGATGTGAATTGAGTAACAGAGGTAGGTTATGGTCACAAATAAAAATTTGGCAAATTCGAATGACAAATAAAAATGAAAAGTAAGATAAATTTAGTAAGACAAAAGAATTACTCATTTTTAATGTAATGTTACGAACAAAAATCTATTAAATTTATGCAAGTTCGTTAATATTTTCTTTATATTGGGGCTACCCTTGTTTCTCAATCCTGCATCCGCCATTGATATCCGGTCACTTTAAGGAGGGGTGCTGCGAGCAAAAATATTGCAAAGTTCAGATTATTCATAAATAATCAAAAGTAGGTATTATTCACAAGAAAACGTAAAAAGTAGAGATTATTCCTGATAAATTTCTGTTTTTGAATCAATAACAAACAATTACACATACACACATACGCGCTAAAAACAAATTTAGAGTCACAAAATTACATAAATATAATTATGTTATAAAATAATTAGTCAATAATCTTTTTAAAATTACAATTTACAAAATTAAATTACAAATTATTTTACTTGAAATTGGCAAGAGTCGTGAGAGGTAATACTATTACTCAGTGAGTTAGAGTTTGAAAATTAATTGTTGTCGACTGGAATGTAGGGGTTAAATTACTTTATGATTGCAATTAATAATCCAAAGAGGTTATATTGTAATGGCAGTGTGAAAGACAAAGTAAATTGCATTTGGCTCAGTCGGTAAGCAGCACCGCTTGAATATAACCATAGTGTTCCTAAGGTTGAAGGAGGCAGCAACTCATACCCATAAAAGAGGATGCGGCTAAAGAGTTTTTAGTCTCAAGAAAACTCTTCAGATTGAGAGATACTTGCAAAACGAAAAGGATTGAGATTTGAGAGTGAAACTAGAACGCAAGCCCACAACATACAACACAAGTTTACCCTTTCAAAAATATAAAAATACATAATAACAATATAAAGAAAATAAAAAATATAAAAACTAGGTAACAAAACGAGTAAATGATAGTATGTAAAATGCACAAGAACAAGAACCCCTAATGCAGGTAAGCGAGAAAGTATTAGTAGTCTAAGACATGATTAAAGCGCCTCCAACTACCCCTATCACTAGTCAGGTCCTCAAAGTGATTTAACTCATGCAAGTCATTTTTATACTTGTACCTCCCATGTTCTCTTAGGCCTTCCTTAACTTCTCTTATCCTCCAATATATGTTTTCGATCCTCCTCACAGGGACATAAAAAGTTTATCTCTGCAAATGCTCATACCATTTTAATCTATTTTTACGCATCTTTGTAGAAAGAGGGGCAACTCCTAATTTCTCTCTTAACTCCTGGTTCCTGATTCTATCCATCATTGTATGCCCACACATTCACCTCAAAATACGCATTTCTGTAACTTCTATCCTTTATTTAAAAGTCTTCTTTATAGGCAAACATTCTATTTCATACAGTAAAGTAGGCCTAATTGCAACTCCGGAAAGTTTATCTTTTAACCTAGCTACTTGAAAACTTTCTATCACATATGTAGTCTGTTAAACCACTAGTACTTAAGTAAGGTATACTATTAAACTCTTCTCTTACTCAAATTCATACACAAAAATAGGCTTTTTTGATAACATTTGATGCTTTATGTAAATAATTTGATGTTTGCCAAAAAACAAAACGGTTGGCTTTAATTTGAATTACGATTGGATTTGTCCAAGTTTATTGTTTTTGGGTCGATTCATGTTGGGTCAGTATAGTGTTCGAGCCTATGAAGTAAACGTGCATGATCATACTAGGTCATCATGTGATTAAATATATCTTTTCGAAACTAAAATCATAAAACCAAATAATGTAGCTTTTATTTTTGAATGATTTGCCTAAGTAGTGTTGGAAAAAAAGAAAAATTTTCAAAATGGTGCTTACAAAAATTTATTTCCCAAACTAGTGTTCATTAAGAAAAAAAATTAACTAAATCTATTTGATTGTGGTGTAAGTTCCAAACCTATTAATTCTCTCCCAAGCAAAACTAAACTAAGACTAAACTTATTCCAATTCTAATTCCAAAAGCCTATTAGTTTTCTTCAACCCCTAAACTAAAAATCTGTAAAACTTATAAGGGGGACTTGAAGAGACCACGATAACCGCCATCCACGCCAACCGCCGGCTTCACACCACAACCGCTACCTATACCAATCACCGCAGTCCACTGTTCTAATTGTGATTTGTTATAGTCTGTAATACTGTAAAATTGTTCTAAATCCTGACAAAGACTATTGGGCATCATATAATGGACCAAAAGTAATTGCTAATGTTAGTCTCAAACGAACCAAAGGACGACCCAAATCCCAACGTTTACGGAACGAGATGGATGACTCGATACGAGGGAAGATCACTTGCAGCTAGTGATGGCCACGGTCCGGGTTGGCCCGGAACCGAACCGCTGAAAACCGGAACGTTCGCGACAGGTTCCGAACCGGAACCGAACCGCTAAATCGTGGACCCGCCGGAAAAAAGTTGCCGGAACCGTGGAACCGCCGGAAAAATTCGAAAAACCGGACCAAAGAACCGCGGACCGGTTGGACCGGACCGGACCGGGTGAACCGGCCCAACGGTCCAATGGAACCGGTTGGAACCGCAGAACCGGACCGGAACGGGTGAACCGGCCCAACGGTTCCAGGGAACCGGACCCGGAACCGCACGGTTCCAACGGCCCAACGGTTCTTTGGAACCGGTCAAACTAGCCGTTGGGATGGGTCAAACTAGCCGTTTTTTCCTCTTCTATAAATACCCATCACTTTCAACCATTCCAATTCACAACTCATCTCTTCTCCTTCTCTCTCTACTTACTCTCTCTACTTAATTACTTAATTACGCAATTATTCTCTTAATTACATAATTAGTTTACTAATTATTTCTTAATTATTTCTTAATTAGTCATCTAATTAATTCTTAATTAGTTCTTAATTATTTGTTAAATATTATATAATCATGTCTTCATTTTTGAAAAAAGCCACAAAAAAAGTCACTAAAGTGGCAAAATCTTTGGGGGGTTCTTCTTCAAGCTCCAAAAGAAAGGCACTATCAACTCCATCAATATCAACAACACCGTCGGTTAGTAATTACGAACCGACTTATCCAGAAGGGTACGAGCCTAGTTACGACCGAGAATTACACGAGTACGCGGAATATGTTGAAAGAGAAATTGAAGATGAAGAAGAAACACCACAAGAAGAAGAAACACCACAAAATACACAAGAGGAAGATGATCCAACGACCCCTATCGGGATACTTAGATCTCGACAATCATCAACGAGATCGCTTGAAGAAGCACAACAACAACAAAGACAAGCTCGTGGTAAACGAGTCAATTTTCAAAGTATCGGTTAGTTTTCTAATTTTAATCTTCAACTTGATTGAAACTTAAATTCTTATTTATTTTAATAATGTTTTTATATTTATATTTAGATGAAGATGAACCTGTAAGACAACCTTTTCCGGCAATGCCACCTCCTAGTGGTAGAGCTGTTTCACATGTTTGGTCGTACTTTACAAAAGAACCAACCGACAACCCGGACGTGTTCTTATGTACTTGTCAAATATGTGAAAGCCAAGGAGTAAAGCCCTCGGTTTCTTATAATTTCACCAAAGGTAAATAGTTTTTAAGTTTTAACTTTTTATAAATGATATTAAATATTAGAAAGTATTAAATATTCATTTTTTGTGTTTTGTGAATACGTATTAGGTGGTGGTACCGGATCTTTCAACAAGCATTTGGCCAAAAAACATGGAATTACAAAAGAAACACATACAAGCGGCAGCGGGACAACAAGCGGAAGCGGACAACCACAATGGGCAGCGGACTTTCCCGGCGGACCCGGAGGTATGCCTTTTAAATATGATCGTAATTTAATGATCGATGAGTTTTCTAAATATGTTATTGGTGATGAATTGCCCTTTGTACACGGTGAAAGTCAAAGATATGAATATTTCAATAGGAAATGTTTACAACCGCAATTTAGAGCAATCCCTAGGAATACTCTTAAAAGAAGAACTATTAAATTATATGAATCAAAAAGATATGAGTTAACACAAATGTTTAAAACATTTAACGGGAGAGTTAGCTTAACGACCGATATTTGGTCGGCTCCCCCACATTTAGAACCATATATGTGTGTAACAGCACATTGGATAGACCGTAATTGGTCTATTCAAAAAAGAATAATCGCATTCGAGATAATGCCCGAAAGACATACGGGCGAAAACATTAAATATAGATTAGTTGAAATTTGTAGAGAATGGAACTTATTGGATAAAATATTTAGTTTATCTACTGATAATGCTTCCGCAAATATAAAATGTATGGAACTTTTATATAATGAACCCGCTTTTACTAGTATATTAGGAGGTAGTTTATTACATGTACGTTGTTGTGCTCACATAGTAAATTTATCTTGTCAAGCAGGTATCAAAAGTTTAAGTGATTTATTAGGTCCAATTAGAGACATAGTCAAATGGCTTAGATTAGGACACGTTAAACGAAGATATAAACAATTATGTGCCCAATATAATCAAAAAAAAGTATATTGGGCTTTAGACACTCCTACACGGTGGGGTTCGACCCACGATTTATTAAAAAAGGCGATTTTATATCGCCCCATCATAACACAATTATATAGTGAGTTTACGGATAGTACTATAAGTGATGATACCTGGGACTTGGCTATAGGAGTAGAAAAATTACTACAAGCGTATGTCCACGCAACTAAAATATTTTCTTATGTATATGAACCAAACGTTCACTTAGTAATAAGTGAATGTGTTACTGTTTTTTATCATTTGCATTCATGTTCTTACGAAGATACTAACGTTGTTTTGAGGCCGATTATTGCAGAGATGATGGATAAGTGGAGAACTTATTTTACCGATTTCCCTTATATTTATGGCATTGCTACACTTTTAGATCCGTGTTTGAAGACGGAAGTCTTAACTAAAGTAATAGGATTTTATTATCAAGCACTAAATCGCCCGCCTACTGATGTACATAATTATGTAGGCAATTGTAAAAAACTGTTATCAGACCTTTATGACCATTATGCTACTATATATAACCCGAAACGCGATACGTCTAGGCGTGCTAGCGTCTCGGCACGTCCCGATACTTATTATAATTCCGTAATCGCTAATATAATGAGCCGCGATGATGCTTTTCTAGGATCATCTTCCTCCACCTCCGCTACATATATAGAATTAGATAGCTATCTAAAACATCATTTTGAAATCGACCTAAGTACTTATAATATTTTAGAATGGTGGAGAGAAAAAGCGGCAAAATACCCTATATTATCGCGAATTGCAAAGGATATCCTTGCAATTCCTGCTTCTACTATTGCGTCCGAGTCGGCTTTTAGTGCAGGTAAAAGAGTTTTGGATGAAAAGAGATGTCGTCTTGCACCACATAGCATTCAAATATGTGTTTGCAAAAAAGATTGGGATCAGGCGGAGGTCCGAATGCAAGGAGAAATGAACGATGATGATCAAGACGAAGATGATCCATGGATGCTGATGGATACGTCTGCATCGTCGGGAGGAGAGTCGGCGGGAGCATCCAACCAACCAGATGACGATGACGAGTAGGATCGCGACAACGGAATATCGGACCACGGCAATACGGCATTCAACCACTACTAATAAAAGGTATGTCAAAGAACTACGTGGACTTTGATTCCTTCGGGATACGTAGGCAGCTTAGTATTCCTTCGGGATACTAGGTTCAAGTCCATTCTCTCCCCCCTTTTTTTTTTTATGATATTTATCGTTGATTCGTTTCTTATTAATTTATTTTTTTCGTTCTTTTTAGTAAATATTTTAATAACGATGACAACCAATGCATTTCGCTAATAATCAAGTAATCGACGAAGGTACGTTCGCATTATTATAGTATTTTTTTATTAAAAATAAAGGAAAAATAAAAATGGAACCGATGGTCCGACCCACCCGGCCCGGGAATTGGGACCGCCGGAACCGTCTCATGAACCGCCAAGGAACCGGTTGGAACCGGCCGGAACCGGAACCGGAACCGGAAAAGTCTGGGTCAGGTTCCAAATGGAACCGGAACCGGGTGGAACCGGAACCGGTTGGAACCGGAACGGAACCGGCCCAACCCGGACCGCGGCCATCACTACTTGCAGCATTTGTCATAAAAAAGGTCATAATAAGAAAACATGTTCTTCAAGGTATGTGTAATGTTATTAATTAAAGTATTACAATATTCAATGTTTTATCTTTACACTTGATTTTTTCTATGATAGATCACAAGGATACGCTATCTTCGACTAACATCTTTACTGATTTTGACTTTTGGACTTGATTAAGATTTTTGGTTGTATGTTGAAGTTTTTTTTTGGGGGATACATTTTATCCTTTTGCAGGTTTGGAATTACCAAACCAAAAAAATTGTAGCTTAGTAAAACTATTTTATTATATGAACACCATTTTAGGAATTATTTTTTAAAGAACACTAGAGCTAGAATTATTTTATTTTTCAACTCCAATTAAGCAAAGTACTCTTTTTTTTGTTGTAGTTTTATGAAAACTGAATAAAATTTATATTTAAAAATTATTTGGCCAACTCAGTTTTGGTTAATTTTTCAATTTTCTATAAAAATAAATTTTAGTTTTAGTTTTCTATTTTCGCTAAGCATATTCTGAAGACACTTTTAGTCTTGCATATTCCACAATTTACTCAAAGAAAAATGATGTAATTGCTGTGTACTTTTGTGTGTTTGTATTGAGTATTAAATCAGCTCATTACAAGATATATATAGGACAAAAAAAGTAAGTACTACTACATTCTAGAATAGTAGCTTTAACAACTTTGGACAGCTGTCAAGAAAAGGAGAAGAATAATAATTCTTGCTATAACCGTATAGGTCATGCAAGCACAGCAGCAGTGGGTTAATACTCCCCCTCAAGCGCAGTGGAAGAATGAACACCAAGCTTGGTAAGAAGGTGATGTTGTTGAGCAGTAGGAAGGACCTTAGTGAACACATCAGCCAGTTGTTGAGACGAGGGAATATATGAAGGAGTGATGGTCTTAGACGCCACGTGATCACGAATAAAATGGCAATCAATGTCAATGTGCTTCACTCGTTCATGATAGACGGGGTTGGCGGCAATAGCAAGAGCAGCTCGATTGTCACAGAAGAGAGGAGTTGGACCAGATTCATGCACCCCTAAATCTTTGAGTAATTGTTTGACCCAGAGAACCTCACAAGTTGTCATAGCCATAGCTCGATATTCCGCTTCCGCACTACTACGAGCCATTACAGTTTGTCGCTTGGATTTCCAAGAAAGAGGAGAATCACCCAACATAATACAAAAACCAGTGGTAGACTTACGAGTGGAGGTACATCCCGCCCAGTCACTATCACAGTAAGCATGAAGGGAGGCTGTGGAAGTATTTGCAAAAAGAATGCCTTGCTCTAGGGAACCCTTGAGATAACGAAGGACACAAAGAGCGGCCTGATAAAGAGGAGCAGTAGGCTGATGCATGAATTTGCTGAGAGAATGGACGGTAAAGGAGATGTCGGGTCGTGAAATAGTGAGATAAATAAGCCTACCAATCAATCTCTGAAAAGGTTCAGGATTATCAAGAACTCCAGTTTGTATGTTTAATTTGTGTTGAGCAGCCATGGGTAAACGAACCGGCTTGCAATGGAGCAGCCCATATTCTTGAAGAAGATCGTGTATATATTTCATTTGAGACATAAAATAGCCATGAGGAGTGCGATCCACCTCCAAACCCAAGAAGTATCGAACCGGACCCATGTCCTTCATGTGAAAAGAAGAGTGCAAAAATTGCTTAGTGGCCTTGATAGCCTCAATACTATTTCCAGCAATCAACAAATCATCTACATAGACAAGTATGATGGTAAAAGCATCAGTAGTACATTTGAAGAACAAACTGTAGTCATTCTTTGATTGGGTAAAGTTGTGAGAGAGTATGGCATTACTGAGCTTGGAGAACCATTGACGTGGAGCCTGCTTTAGGCCGTAGAGGGATTTGACGAGTTTGCAGACCAAGGAAGATGTAGGAGAGACAGTGAGAGACTCCCCCTCAATAGGAACAGAAATTCGAGAGCCAAGATTAGTGTACCCAGGTGGTAATTTCATGCACACAACTTCATCAAGATCACCATGCAAAAAGGCGTTTTTAACATCCATTTGTTCCACAGACCAGCCATTAAGAGCAGCTACGGCCAAAAGAGCACGAACGGTGGTCATTTTTGCCACAGGAGCAAAGGTTTGATCATAGTCCACCCCGGGTCTTTGATGATTTCCCAAGATAACCAACCGTGCCTTATATTTATCAAGGCTCCTATCGGCATTGAATTTCGTCTTGTAGAGCCATTTACACCCGATTGCCTTTTTTGTGAGGAGGAAGAGAAGTGACCTCCCAAGTATTATTGAGTTCAAGTGAGTTGAGCTCATCATTCATGGCATTTACCCAATGTGGATGAAGAACAGCATGTTTAAAGTGGAGAGGGTCTTTAGTTTGGAGAGTGTGAGCTAAAAAACAAGAATAGGAGTGGGAGACAGGAGTGGGGGTGGCTGTGTTGATTTTGGTAGGAGGCAAAGAGGCAAGGGCAGTGGACATGGCATAATCTGAATGCCAAGCTGGTTTAGAGTGAGCTCGAGAAGATTTGCAAAGAGGGGAAGTATTAGGTGGAGCAGGAGCAGTACCTGTTGGAGAAGAAACAAGAGAAGTATTAGTATGCAGAAGATCAGTAGAGGCAGGAGGAATAAAAATAGATGTATCTGTGGAGGGTGGCTGGTTAGTAGAAGAGGAAAACAATTGGTAAGGAAGGATATGTTCAAAAAATCGAACATCTCGACTGACAAAAGAGGAATGGGTGAGAATATTATATAATTTGTAGCCTTTTTGAGTAGATGGGTAGCCAATAAATAGACAAGGGACACCACGAGCAACAAACTTGTCTGAAGAGGGCAACAGATTACTAGCAAAGGCTAAACACCCAAAAACTTTTAAGTGGGAATAAGGAGGAGGTTTATTATGCAGAATACTGTAAGGGGTTTGATTTTGTAAGAGAGGTGTAGGCAAACGGTTGATGATATGGGTAACAGCAAGCACACAATCTCCCCAAAAAGAGAGAGGAAGATGAGCTTGAAAACGCAAGGCACGGGCCATTTCAAGGAGATTGCAATGCTTGCGCTCAACTCTACCATTTTGTTGGGGGCGATAAACACATGATGTTTGGTGAAGAATACCTTGATTGGAGTAAAATGCGAGACACTGAGAGTCAGAAAATTCCAATGCATTATCGGACTGGATGACCTTAACAAGCTTAGCAAACTGAGTCTTAGCCATATGCACAAAGGTCTGAATAATTTTGAAGGCTTCGGATTTGAATTTGAGAAGGGAGACCCACGTGGTACGTAAGTAATCATCAACAAGGGTTAGAAAGTATTTGTGGTGACCTCGGCTAGGGGTTTTGTATGGGCCCCAAATATCTAAATGAATGAGGTGAAAAAGGTCAGGAGCTCGTGAGGAGCTAGTAGGATAAGGGAGTTTGGTGAATTTAGCTAGAGTACATGTAAGGCAAGTTTCTGTGGGAGAGTGAGGAATATTAGGAATGTGAGAGAGTTTGGCAAAGGGAGCATGGCCCAACCTACAATGCCATAGGTGAGCAGGGGACGACATTGGTAGAGAGGGAAGGTGAGGTGGTATGGTAAGGGCAGTGTTTAGGGAGGAGTGAGTTGGAGGATGGAAGTAGTATAACCCATTATGGAGCTTGCCAAAGAGAAGAGGAGTGGTAGTATTTTTTGGCAGCATGTAGCAAGAGTCAGAAGAGAATATGATATGAGAATCAGTATCCTGAGCAAGTTTGGGAATAGAGAGGAGGTTATGATGGAATATAGGAACATATAATTTATGAAATAGAGTAAGGGTGGAAGTAAGATGCACATTTCCAGAGCAAGTAATAGAGGAGGTGTGACCATTTGGTAGAGTGATTTTGGTAGGATAAGAGAGTTGTTTTGTAGATGTAAGGAGAGATAAGTTTCCCGTCATATGGTCCGAAGCTCCCGAGTCCAGAATCCAAGGTAAGGGGGTGGTGAGAGCAGTGTAACAGGTAGCCATGCCCGTATATAAGGAGTCAAACTCCTCCTCAGGTTGAGAAGGGGATTGAGTAGGAGATGGTAACAGTTTGAGAAGTTGCTCAATTTGGGATGGACTAAGGGAAGAGGTAGTGCTGACTTCATTACTGTATGATCGATGGGTACGGCCTCCTCGTACCGCTCGTGAAATGAACCTGCCCCCCCTTCCTCGACCCAAAATACCACGACCTCTAGAGGATGGGGATTGGGACTGAGTATGCCAGGAAGGGAAACCCACGACAGTCCAACAACGATCCTTGGAATGACCAGTTTTGCCACATGCATTACACACAATAATATCCTCACTACTCTTTCCATACATGACCAAAGCCTCAGAGTCTACTTTACCACTAAGGACAACTCGCTGACTTTCCTCCTGCTGGAGCAAATTATATGCCATATCAACACTAGGAAGGGGTTGCATGAGTAAAATGTGACTCCTATGAGTAGAGTATGAATCATCTAATCCATTTAAAAATTGAAACAATTTTTGTTCCGTTTGTTGAGTACGAAAAGCAGCCAAAAAAATTCTAACCTCTTCAGAGATCTCAGTGAGGGTGGGCAAAGCATTGAGGCTCTCAATCTCCTCCCATAATGCTTTCATCTTAATATAATACTCCGACAAGGCCCGTTCAGCTTGTTTAATTGTGAAGATGACACAGCCCCTATTTTAGCAGCTTAATTATTAGTAATTAATTAAATTAATTTGGGTTATTAAAATTTAAGTGTGTTATTTTATTGAGACTCAGTATAATATTTTATTATTCAAGTACATCAGTTTTATTAATATTGGGATCAAAGTAAATTATACGACGAAAAGTATGGATATTTTTATATACCTCATACTTTGATGAGCATGAGTATGAAGCCACATCATTGTTTTAACTTGACACATATACCTACGTTTGATGACTCATTCTCCTATCTAAGCAAACCCCCTCCCTTAAGTGATGAATACACTTCTAAAATCTCATAACCATCTTTTCTATGTTCTTACCATTTCAAAGAAGTCACTGCAAACAAACTCTGAAATTTGTATACACCTTACAAATACATAAACATTATGAATTAAAATAGAATCTCATCATATTGGAAATCCCCAAGTCTAGGGTTTGAAGGTTTCAATTTAATGTCAGAGAAGCAAGATTGGGGTTTATTTTGATGATTATATGCTATTGAAGTTCAAGATATAGTTGCAAGGTCCTTCCATGGTGATTGAGTGAGGTAATCCACAAACTATTTATTTAAGTATAAATTGAATGATTTAAGGTAGTTTTATGTTCTTAAGTATAAACAATGATTGTTGAATTTTGGTAGTAGCTTATTGTTTATGGTTTAATTTAGGGTTTTGATTCAAATTTAAGAATCAACTTGAATTAAGATGAGTATATGGATTCAATTAGTAATTGGGTTGTTTTTAGTGTTGATTAGTATTGGTTAATTGGGTTATTTGGTTTCTAGTATAAAAATTTAGTATTTTTGATATTGAAATTTCAGTCCGTGATCTGTACGTTCTGTTTTGGCTATTTTAGTGGCAGTTTTGATCGTTTCTAGGTTCTGGTTGCTTCATAAGAATTGTAGAGCTCCGAGTCGCGGTCACGTGGGCACTTGAATCGCCCCAAAATGAGTTCGTATGAGGGAGTCATGTCCAAAATACTAGTAGGCTGTCATGAAAATCGACAATGAGGTTTCTGTTTTGTTTTGTCCGAACCTGTGCTGCTGTTTTTGAGATAGTTAGAGTCGTTTGGGGGTCCTGGTGTCTTCATGAGATTTGTAGAGCTCTGAGTTGCGATCGTGTAGACACTTGAATCGCCTCTATACGAGTTCGTATGAGAGAGTTATGTTCAAAATAGTGAAATGGTAACAGTTTGTCACGAAAATCAATTATCAGTTTCTGTTTTTGCCATTTTTGGGATATCTCTTATTGTTTATGGGTTTTAGTATCTTCATAAGAATTGTAGATCTCTGAGTCGTGGTCGCGTAGCCACTTGAATCGCTCAAATTCGATTCCGTATGAGAGAGTTATGCCTGTTTTAGTGATGCTGTGTCCAGAAATGGTACTGATTCGGGATTTTGGTTTTTGATCCAAAAGCTATGGAATCAATTGGGTATTGATTTAACCAAGTGTTTGGTTATTAATTGGGTATTTAAGATTAACTTAGGGTTGTTAATAATTCTTGAAGTGGGGTTATATTAATTGTAGATATTATTGGAATAGAAGAATTCATGTTCCTAGTTTTTAGAAGGTCTTTTTAATGGATCAATTGAAGTATTACCAATAAGGAGCTATTTTGAGGGTCCATCAAGATAGCCATTGAAGAACAACAATGAAAGTGGATTTTGGTTTTCAGTTTTGAAGATGTGTGATTGTGTGGAAGTTAAATTTGCTCATTAAAGGTAACCTACAAACATCTAATATCTTTTAAAGCTAGTTTAAGTAACTTTATAGAAAATATATTGGTTTGATTGCTTGTTTTAGTTGTTTATGTATGTAAAATGATTTTAATAAAAATGAATCATGTTATAAAAATTATATTTGATTAAAAAGTATGTTAAGATTGTATTTATTTAAAGAGATTACAAAAGCATGTCTTGTATGATATTACCTTTTAAAATATGAGTCTTGAAATATGGTTTTATGAAATGAAGTATGATTATTGATTTTAAAGAAGATCAAGTGATTTATTGATTAAGTTTATATTGAAATATTCGACATTGAAACATGTTCGTTTTTGGGAATTGGCAACGGATATTTATATCCGGATTATTATGAAATCCTATAGCTTGATAATAGGTAATGGTTATTCGGATCGGTCTCGAGCCCTCGGTCCCGTTTCGTTCTTGCAAGAACCGTATTTCGGTGATGACGATCACCCGTATTCTCAGGATTTAGATCAAGCCTACTTCCTGACGGTCCATATATTCCCATGTTTTAAAGTGTTGTTATATTATTGTTTTAATATGAGTTTTGAATAAATACGTTTGGGTTATAAAGTTTTGTTTGTTTCGCAAATGAATTTATATGTTCCATTTGCCGTATTTTGACTTTCGCTATTTACTTGTAAAGTAATAGCCGTATTTTGATGATTTCGCTATTAACTTGTAAAGTTATAGCCGTGTTTTGATTCGCTTTGAACTAAAGGTTCTTAGCCGTATTTAAGTTGAAACCAAACAGTCTTTTAAAAGAGATTTGGTTTGATAAATTAATGTTTTATAAGGATTTACTAAATGAGCAAAAGATTAATTGGAGATGTTTGTTAATGACTAGTATATAAATGTAATAGTTTGTTGGATTACTCAACAATTCAATTGTTGACAGTCTTTGATGGGGCCTATCCCTTACGGGGGATAGATCCATTTTCAGGTTGGATCTGATGTGGAGAGATGTCTACATGTGTTATGTGATACGTGCGAGGCGAGAACTTCTTTTTGAAACACATTTTGTAAATTAATATTTGTATTGTAAATTAAATTGTAATTATTTTATAATGTTTTGTAAATAGTATTTATGTAAAAAGTTTTAAAATACTCTGATATTGGTTTGTTGTGGCTATTGAGCCACAGGTCGGATTCAGCCCAGACTTCTGTAAGTCTTCCGCTGTGCGTTGTAAACAGTATTATATTACTGTTTATGCCGGTTTGGGCTGTTTCAGAAGATAGCTCGATTAAGTTGATATTTTCGTGCACCATTAACGACGGAGAACCGCTTTTCTAGTTGATCCCAAATGGCATGAGCACTATCAAGAAACATAACAGATTTTTTGATAGATTCAGCAACATTGTTTAGTATCCACGAGATAATCATACTATTGCAAGTATCCCATGCTTCTTGCTTGACAGCATTTGATGGATCACGCTTGAGGGTTCCATTTACAAAACCCAGTTTTCGTTTAGAGGCTAACCCAATCTCCAAAGACCGACGCCAACTTCTATAATTGGTGGTTCCAGTAAGCTTTTCAACGGATATAGAGGTATTCCCATCGGATGGGTGTAAATACAAGGGGCTTGTGGGTTCAATAATGGCAGATCCCGAAGGTTCTGTCATGATGGAAAGGTTTAAGAGAAAGAAGAAAGGGATGGGCTAGTACAGGAGCATTTTTGGAATATGCTGCTCTGATACCATGAAGACACTTTTAGTCTTGCATATTCCACAATTTACTCAAAGAAAAATGATGTAATTGCTGTGTACTTTTGTGTGTTTGTATTGAGTATTAAATCAGCTCATTACAAGATATATATAGGACAAAAAAGTAAGTACTACTACATTCTAGAATAGTAGCTTTAACAACTTTGGACAGCTGTCAAGAAAAGGAGAAGAATAATAATTCTTGTTATAACCGTATAGGTCATGCAAGCACAGCAGTAGTGGGTTAATATATTCTTTTCTCATTTATTAAACTAGCTACCAGAAGATCTTTAGGGCAACCCCTATCATACTTAGACCAATTTTTTAATGTGTCTAATAATAGTATTTTCCAATACGCAATCAGTAATTGATCAATTTAGGTCATAATTTATACCTTTACGGTCAAAATTGATTTTTATAAATTATAACTGATTATTTAATTGATCACTTTTTCAAGTCTGAATTGATCATTTTAACGTCAAAATTAAAGACTTTAAATAACTGGATACATTTGTTTTCTATGTTGCAACTTCAATTCCTATATATGGAAAATATTCATCCTTAATTGGATACATTGGTTTAACTTGACTTACGAACACTTGGCTAAAATTGTACGCAGATGTCCACCCTTTTATTTGAATGATTAGTACTTTAGCTTTTTCTTAGAGTGAAGTTAAATATATTTATGACTTTTCATTATCAATGTTATGATGACTTTTCATTCGTCAATTAGAACCCGGAAACAAGATTCGCTGACCAAGTTAACTGAATCTTTACATGGCAATTTGTAGATTCTAAACCCACAACTTTTACAGTATGGACGTAGTAAAGTCCGAGAACTGTAACAGGGTGTTCCAACGATAAACTCTCGGCATGAAGATTATGAGCATTACAAATCTCTCCTTTCCACTCGCTGACACCTTCATATTTCACATCTCCTTTTATAGGAATTCCAAGGTACTGACAGTGCAGCCGGATTTGATGTGTCCTTCCACTCTTTGGAAATGCTCGGACCAGAATCTCATCCTGCCTTTGGCTTGCATCGGCCAATGATTTCTCCTGAATAATTAACAACAGTTCTTTCTAAATCCGTTTTACAATCTGAAGACCCTTTATATTGAACAACCCGATTTACCGACAATAACTCAAATAGAGTCTCCATATCTTTCACAACAGACCCACCAGGTAGTGTTATAGGTATATTTGGTATTAAGATTGTAATTAGTGAGTCTTAGTAGTATAAAAGGATATAATGTTGTATTAGAGTTAATCAAATGAAATGAAATAAAACTTCTCCTCTTCTAGATTTTTTCTCCTCTCCTAAAATTCGTATCCTCTCAATCTTCTTCCCGTTCACATGGTTGTTGAGTGTCAACAACCATAACATTGGTATCAAGAGCCATTCTTTCCTTGGCACCAATATTTCTCTTCCATTCTTTTTCTTTCTTTATCCTATTGAAACATTTATTTCTTGTCATTAAATACTAAAATCAAATTGCATACACCCAATTGAAAAGGCATTGCCATGGTCATTTGAATCTTGGATATTTTTTCCCCCACTATAGATTTCTTTTAGTGTTTGCAAAGATGAAGAGTGAAGAGTTTTACAACACCATACAATGTGAAGAACCAGTTATCCCACAACTTGAAGAAGCCAAACAAAAGAAGGTAATCAAATCTTTTAAAAAGCTTTTGAAAGAGGAATGTTTTGTTAATTGGGATAAAGGATTGTGTGAATTGTGTAATGAACCAATTCTTGATCATAATTGCCAATATAATGGTGATAATTGTGGATTTATTGTAGTATATGACGAAGGAAATGATTATGTGATTGCATTAGAGATGTTCGATAGCATGCTTGAAGTAAATACCATTCAAGAATTAGCAACGTGTGATTTAAAAATTGATACTCAAGAATCTTTAAATTTTGATCATATGAATTCATGTGCAAAAAGTAAGTTGGAATCTAAAGGCTTTGTTCATATGGATGATGATTTGGTTAATTGTGTGATTGATGTCATGAGTGAACATGATTTAGATGAAAATCATGAATGTTTTGTGGCAATTGAACCTGAAAATTATATTCAACACATGGGAAAATTCTTGAAATTCATTCAATTGAAAGTTCTAATATCCAAACTGAAACAGCCCCTATTTTAGCAGCTTAATTAATAGTAATTAATTAAGTTAATTTGGGTTATTAAATTTTTTAAGTATGTTATTTTATTGGGACTCAGAATAATATTTTATTATTCGAGGATATCACTCGTATTAGATTTGGAACAAAGTAAGTTATACGATGAAAAAAAAGATTGAGATTGAATGGGTGTATGTAAAAAGCTAAACACTCATGAGATCACACATTATCTAAAGATATGTAAACGGTAAATTAGATAAAATTGTAACACGGGACAGAGAGGTGCCACGTGGCTCACATGTGTGATGACACGTGTGACACGTGTCGAGAGGTGGGATGCCCTACGTGGCTTCCTAGCCACCTCATGTGAGCTTGATTTCTTATAAAAGGGCCTCTTGGCCGTGGTTTTTGGGAGGCAATTCATGAGAATTTTATACACCATCTATAATAATTGATTATGTTAATTGGCTCACAATTATGAATATTCGGATGTTATATCTCGATCTCTCTAAAAATATTATTGTACATCATAAAGGTAATCCTACAAACACTATTATCTTTTAAATTTAATTTAAGTATTTCAAAGTTCAAGTTATGTTTTATAAGGTGTGATATTACTGCTATTTATATTTAAGCAAAATGTATAATTTTTGGTGTTCGAAACTTTGGAATTTGACTTGGTTTGACCTTGCTTTTAATCCTTGATCAAAATTATGTTTTGTATGTTTATAGCTTGATAAATATAAGCTTTTAAATATTGTACTATGAAAATGAGTTATGATTATTGATTTTAAAGAAAATCAAATGATTTATTGATTCGTTTAATATTGAAATGTTCGACATTGAAACATGTTCGTTTTTGGGAATTGGCAACGGATATTTATATCCGGATTATTATGAAATCCTATTGCTTGATAATAGGTAATGGTTATTCGGATTGGTCTCGAGCCCCCGGTCCCGTTTCGTTCTTGCAAGAACCGTATTTCGGTGATGACGATCACCCGTATTCTCAGGATTTAGATCAAGCCTACTTCCTGACGGTCCATATATTCCCACGTTTTAAAGTGCTGTTATATTATTGTTTTTATATGAATTTTGAATAAATACGTTTGGTATATAACGTTTTGCTTGTTTCGCAAATAAATTCATATGTTTCATTTGTCGTATTTTGAGTTCGCTATTTACTTGTAAAGTAATAGCCGTATTTTGACTTTCGCTATTAACTTGTAAGGTTATAGCCGTGTTTTGATTCGCTATGAACTAAAAGTTCTTAGCCGTATTTATGTCGATACCAAACAGTCTTTTAAAAGAGTTTGGATTTTGATAAATTAATATTTCATAAGGAGATACCAAATGAGCAAAAGATTGAATCAAAAATGTTTGTTAAATGACTTGTATATAAATGTAATAGTTTGTTTGATTACTCAACAATTCAATTGTTGATAGTCCTTGATGGGGCCTATCCCTTACGGGGGATAGATCCATTTTCAGGTTATTAGCTCTGCTGGGGAGATGATGTTTGCTTGTGTTATGTGTTAAGTGCGCGGCGAGGACTTCTTTTTGATAGTTAAAATGTAAATTACATTTGTAAATTAAATTGTAATATTTTATAACGTTTTGTAAATAATATTCACTTATTTAATGTAAAAAGTTTTAGATACTCTGATATTAGTTAATCGTGGCTATCAAGCCACTGGTCGGATTCAGCCCAGACTTTTATAAGTCTTCCGCTATGCTTTGTAGACAGTATTATAATATTGTTTACGCCGGTTTGGGCTGTTTCAATTGGTATCAGAGCCTGGTTGTTTCTGGAGTACTCGAATCCTCATATTCGAGTACACTATTTTTGAAAAATGAATTTCGAAATTCGAGAGAGCGCGGTAGTCGAGTCTTAGGGTGTAACTTCTTAGAATCGGATGGTATTAATGTGAATATGTGTTTTATGTGTGATGTGTGACATGCTTTTATGTTAAAAGAAATCTTAAAGTTTCCGTACATATTGTGAATACTGAAGGGCAAGAGTTAAGTTCGAATTACAAATTTGGGGCTTCGAAGTTAGGTGAAAGGAGTTTTAAAGGATATATTGAAGTTAAGTTGAGAATGTTTTTCGTTTAAATCTGATTGGTGGACCTAATCGATCTCATATGAAATTTTGTGTGATTGTTTATATGTAAAAAAAAAAAACAAAATGTTTTTAAAAGAGCTTAAAATTTCAACTTGAAAATGTATATGTTTCATGTATTTGTTTCACAAAAGATATTATATGTATATACTCTGATAAGTAGAATAAAGAGTTGATTCCAAGCCTATCGAATATTGAGATGATGTTGTGTAAGAATGATTCAATGCAACGAGTTTGAGAATATTAAAAGTTATGAGTTAATTGTGTTTAAAGATTGAAAATTAATTAAGGAATAAAGAATTAGAAAAGTATTTGTGACATGTTCAATTTAATGGTATTTGGATGAGAATTTCAATTAAGAGAAGTTGCGAAAAAGAAACAATGGTTAGTATGAATAGGAATGTCGTAAAGTTCATATTATGGTAATCCTATTGAGCGCTCTATATGTATTGAGGTAAATATAAATTTATGATGGTGAAAATTCTAAATGATTGACAATGTTGAAAGGATAAATTTGAGAATGAAAAAGTTTGATTTGTTCAAATTATGTCAAGTCTTATTTATGGTTATGTGAGTTGAAGTTCATAAGTCAAATAAGAATCAAAGAAAAGTTATTAGATCCTTGTATTACATGTATGGAGAAATTTGAAGATAAATTGTATTTATGAAAAATGAATATTTGATTAGAAACTAATTGTATTGATGTTAATTGTATTAATGGTGAGTCGGATGTTCGGATTTAAAGGTTAAGAATTGAATGTCAAGAGTATGGAAGCTATTTGGGAAATATATGTTTTAAAGCTTAAAGTATTGAGGGTCATGTATTAAAAGTGGATATGAATGTATTATGAGTGGAAGTTATACGATAACGATTGTGTTATAAGTTGTTAAAGGTTGAAAGTCGAAAGTGATCAAGAAAATTTTCTAATTTGAGGTTCAAGTTATTTGATTATGAGATATAAAATGTGTGCTTTAAAGTGATAATTTGAAGTATTTCGGGGGTTATAAGAGTTCTTAAATAAAATTTTGCTGTCATTTGGGAAAATCAAGTAATTTAGAGAATTGGATTTTCAAATGAGGATACAAATTGTTGAAATGATTAAAACAAGAAAAGGTTTGTTAAAAAGTATTCAAGTATGACGTAAAAGTTGGTGTGGAGATTTAGTAAGTTAGTTTGACGAGAAAACAAATTAGATATTTGAAAATAAAACTATATGTCTCTTTTCGGAGAAAAACTCTATCAAGTTTTTCGTAGATTGTCAAAATATCTTTGTTTAAAAGTTTAAAATGTTGCTAATAATATTTGAAGTTCTGATTGCGATTTTATATGTGCACTTGTATATGTGCTATTGGGTTTCGCATCATGAGTTTTGTGCATTTGAAAAATATTATGAGTCAAGATTGAATCATAAATATTGTTTTTAGACTTGAATGGTTGCCGAATGTCGGAGTTCATGTTTTCAGTTAAGTATTGGGTGTTGATGAACTATTTAAGGTTAATCCTTAAGTTGGGGAGAATATGAGTTTAATATGTTTTCTGAAGTGTAGAGTAATTTCGGGGACGAAATTATTTAAGTTGGGGAGAATGAAACAGCCCCTATTTTAGCAGCTTAATTAATAGTAATTAATTAAGTTAATTTGGGTTATTAAATTTTTAAGTATGTTATTTTATTGGGACTCAGAATAATATTTTATTATTCGAGGATATCACTCGTATTAGATTTGGAACAAAGTAAGTTATACGATGAAAAAAAAGATTGAGATTGAATGGGTGTATGTAAAAAGCTAAACACTCGTGAGATCACACATTATCTAAAGATATGTAAACGGTAAATTAGATAAAATTGTAACACGGGACAGAGAGGTGCCACGTGGCTCACATGTGTGATGACACGTGTGACACGTGTCGAGAGGTGGGATGCCCTACGTGGCTTCCTAGCCACCTCATGTGAGCTTGATTTCTTATAAAAGGGCCTCTTGGCCGTGGTTTTTGGGAGGCAATTCATGAGAATTTTATACACCATCTATAATAATTGATTATGTTAATTGGCTCACAATTATAAATATTCGGATGTTATATCTCGATCTCTCTAAAAATATTATTGTACATCATAAAGGTAATCCTACAAACACTATTATCTTTTAAATTTAATTTAAGTATTTCAAAGTTCAAGTTATGTTTTATAAGGTGTGATATTACTGCTATTTATATTTAAGCAAAATGTATAATTTTTGGTGTTCGAAACTTTGGAATTTGACTTGGTTTGACCTTGCTTTTAATCCTTGATCAAAATTATGTTTTGTATGTTTATAGCTTGATAAATATAAGCTTTTAAATATTGTACTATGAAAATGAGTTATGATTATTGATTTTAAAGAAAATCAAATGATTTATTGATTCGTTTAATATTGAAATGTTCGACATTGAAACATGTTCGTTTTTGGGAATTGGCAACGGATATTTATATCCGGATTATTATGAAATCCTATTGCTTGATAATAGGTAATGGTTATTCGGATTGGTCTCGAGCCCCCGGTCCCGTTTCGTTCTTGCAAGAACCGTATTTCGGTGATGACGATCACCCGTATTCTCAGGATTTAGATCAAGCCTACTTCCTGACGGTCCATATATTCCCACGTTTTAAAGTGCTGTTATATTATTGTTTTTATATGAATTTTGAATAAATACGTTTGGTATATAACGTTTTGCTTGTTTCGCAAATAAATTCATATGTTTCATTTGTCGTATTTTGAGTTCGCTATTTACTTGTAAAGTAATAGCCGTATTTTGACTTTCGCTATTAACTTGTAAGGTTATAGCCGTGTTTTGATTCGCTATGAACTAAAAGTTCTTAGCCGTATTTATGTCGATACCAAACAGTCTTTTAAAAGAGTTTGGATTTTGATAAATTAATATTTCATAAGGAGATACCAAATGAGCAAAAGATTGAATCAAAAATGTTTGTTAAATGACTTGTATATAAATGTAATAGTTTGTTTGATTACTCAACAATTCAATTGTTGATAGTCCTTGATGGGGCCTATCCCTTACGGGGGATAGATCCATTTACAGGTTATTAGCTCTGCTGGGGAGATGATGTTTGCTTGTGTTATGTGTTAAGTGCGCGGCGAGGACTTCTTTTTGATAGTTAAAATGTAAATTACATTTGTAAATTAAATTGTAATATTTTATAACGTTTTGTAAATAATATTCACTTATTTAATGTAAAAAGTTTTAGATACTCTGATATTAGTTAATCGTGGCTATCAAGCCACTGGTCGGATTCAGCCCAGACTTTTATAAGTCTTCCGCTATGCTTTGTAGACAGTATTATAATATTGTTTACGCCGGTTTGGGCTGTTTCACAAACTAAGAATCTTTCAAGAGAATCTCATCAACGAGGTATTATGGAAAGGTATATAATGAAATACAAATTACAAATGGGAATTTGTATCAAACCCCTTTATGTGATGACAAAAACGAAATTACACCAACTATTACAAGGCTAAGAAATTATGAAGATTAGTTTGTAACAACGATTGTTACCCGAAAACTTGATACAAGTTGTAGGCGTGTGCTCACTTTCCTTTTGTGATATTTCCCCCACAAAGGTACTTGGGTTTAAGAGTGGAAATTCACAACGAGATACAAACAACTCCAATATACCCTTAGTACTTAAGGTATATAACTTAATAGCAATGTGTTTAGGAAATTATAAGTAATGGAATGCACAAACAAAAGTTAATTACTCTTTTGTATGCACTAGACAAATGAGAGAGACTTAGAAATTCAGAAGAAGAGTATGAATTGGTGTAAGGAATACAATGCACAAGTCCTCTATTTATACACAAGAGGATCCTTGTGCATTCACCACTATTGATGATCATATTGATGATCATACACATAAATGCCATAATGTATATCATAATTCTCCTTAATACACCACAATTATACCAGAGATTATGAAGATAATGACGAATCCAAGGCATTAAACACAAAGAAAACGGGAAGAAAAGCAACGGTCACATTCTGCCCCAGACCGCCGAGTCGGCGATAGGTCCAAAACAAGGACCGCCGACTCGGCTTTTGGTCTCTGACCAAAACCAAGATTTCCAGTAGCCAAAAGCCGACTCGGCTATGGCTACCTTAGGGGGACCGCCGAGTCGGCTTTTGGCCATTGTCTAGGTCCCCCTTTTTCTTCGTTTAATCATATCTTTTAATGCATATTGGACCTAGTATATTAATACGTCTTGTCCCACTACTTTTAGTAGCTTTAGTGATTCATACGGACTTAGTAATTCAAAACGAATTGTCCCACTACCTTAGTAGTGCATAGTGATTATATATTCAGGATTATTATGTTATTATACACTAAATGTTTCAACAATCCTCCCCCATTTTGGGTATAATAAGCCTCTCATTTACCACAACTCATAATACATTTCATGTATCAATGCTAATATCCCTGCGGAATGAATTAACGCCTAGTAAAACACACTTAACAAGTGATCGAGCCAGAATTGATTTCCATAAGGAATTGAATCAAATGACCCTTCCAACCACTTGAAGATGTAATACACACAAAATAAATAACACAAAGTTATTAACTTGACACATTATAGGGCCGTGTCCGTATCTTATTCATAAGTTTATCACAGTCATTATGCCAATCTTGACTACTTGAAGCGGCCACACTTCAAACTTATATAGGTAGGTTCTCAGTACGTATAAAACATATCCCCGTGACGTGGATATAACACCAAGAGCTCTTCAACTCTTGATCTTGAGAACTTTCAAGACGACTACCTTATTCCATTACGGTACAAAGCAACGATGGGTCATATAACGAGTTGCTTTAACAAAAATCAAGAGGACTTTACCACATTGAATTCAGACACGATGTTACTCATGCGTGAATTGGGCTTTTCCCAAATGATTTTACTGACATAAACCGATCTCAACTGAGGCTTTCTCAATTGAGTCTCTATTCATGGCTTTCGTAAACGAATCAGCCACATTGAACTTAGTGTTCACATAGTCAAAGGTTATGACCCCGTTAATGATAAGTCCTTGCACTAGGCTGTGCCTAAGAGCAATATGACGAGACTTACCATTATATACTTGACTATAAGCTCTACCTAAAGCCGACATGCAATCCGCATGTATCGCCACCGGTGAAATTGGCTTAGGTAATAAAGGTATCTCAAACATGAGATTCCTCAACCACTCCGCTTCGCTAGATGCAGAAGCAAGAGCGATAAACTCAGCTGACATCGTAGAGTCGGCTATACATGTTTGTTTCTTAGAAGACCATGAAATGACACCTCCCCTATAGACAAACACCCATCCACTAGTAGAAGAGTTATCCTCTTCATTAGTGATCCAACTAGCATCGGAATAACCTTCTAGAATAGGAGGTTCCCCGCTATACGCAATACCATAATCCTTGGTACGCAACAAGTATCTTAATACTCTCCTTATCGCCATCCAATGTAGGGACCCGGGTTACTAGTAAATCTACTAAGTTTACCAACCGCAAATGCTATGTCAGGCCTCGTACTAGTCATAGCATACATCAAAGATCCTATGACCTTTGAATACTCCAATTGTGAAATTGGTTGACCGATATGTTTTGTAAACTTCATACCCGGTTCCATGGGAGTAGAGACCGGCGCTTTATCAAGCATATTAAACCGCTTAAGTATCTTCTGAACATAGTGAGCCTGACTTAACTTAATACGGTTGCCTTGCCTAATGATCTTAATGCCTAAGATCACATCGGCTTCCCCCATATCCTTCATCTGAAAGGATCTAGACAAAAAGTCTTTTGTCTCTTGGACTTGTGCTTTACAAGTACCAAAGATAAGCATGTCATCAACATATAGGCAAATGATAATGCCATTACCATGGCTATCAAACTTGCTATATACACACTTATCGGCTTGATTCAACTTGAATCCAAAGGACAAAATGGTTTCATCAAATTTTTGATGCCATTGCTTAGGTGCTTGTTTAAGTCCATATAAGGACTTCACAAGTTTACACACCTTTTGCTCTTGTCCTTCCAAAACAAACCCTTTGGGTTGTTTCATATAAACTTCCTCATCTAATTCCCCATATAAAAATGCGGTTTTAACATCCATTTGATGTATTTCTAGATGATAGACCGTAGCTAACGCTACCAATAACCGAATAGTGGTTATTCTTGCAAGTGGTGCATATGTATCGAAATGATCGATACCGTGCTTTTGTCTAAAGCCTTGAGCCACTAAACGGGCTTTGAATTTATCAATAGAACCGTCGATTTTCATTTTCTTTCTGAAAATCCACTTGCAACCGATTGGTTTACAAGTCGGAGGAAGATCCACTAACACCCAAGTGTTATTTCCTGATGTGTTTGATTTTGAGCACATTTATATCCCCATTATGGTGTCGAGTCTTGTCGTTTCCTATTGGTTTTATACGTTTTACACTCGATTTTACCTTGTTCTTGTGTTCGTGGTGTTTTGAGATTATTTTAGGTATTTTCGGAGATTTCGAGGTGAAACAGATCGAGTTCGAGGCTTAGGCATCATAATCGAAGAAGACGCACGCGTTTCGAGACATTCGCGGAAGCCACGTTAAAGTTCGAAGCAAATTTCGAGACATTCGAAAAGGCCTCGCTAACATTCGGAGTATATATATATATATATATATATATATATATATATATATATATATATATATATATATATATATATATATATATATATATATATATATATATATATATATATATATAATGGAAACAAAAAGTTAGGCATACTTGTTAAATTCACACAAGTATGTTGATTTGTAAAGTTAGGCGGATTAGCGTGGGCTTTATAATACATGCCAGCCCAATTTCGGTGCGGCACTTTAAAACAGAAAGCAGCGAACAGAGACAGTAGAGTAAATTAGGAGTAGCCGTTTTATTTTATTAGTCTTTTCTTTCTTTTTTTCCCTTTTTATTAGAATAAACCCTAACTTTCATTTTTAATTTTTCTTAGATTAAATTTAATTTCTTCCATTAAGTATTTAATTTTATAGTCTATTTTATTTAGATTTTGTAATTTCTATCTTTTGTTAGTAATTATTTCAAGGTCTCAAGCAATTTTAATGGAGTTTGGTCATGGATTTTTATGGGTTTTTGTCATTTGATCTTCAATCTCTCTCATACTTTGTGGGTAAATTCTAATCTCATTTATTTTTAGTATTTTAGTATTTGTTTGTTGATTTTAGTTAGTTTATGATATACTTATTTGTTCTTGATTGTTTCCTCTTGTTTTGTTTATTTTAAGTTATTGGTGTTAGAATGCTTGTGTTATATGTTGTTTATTATTTTGTTGGTTGTGATTATGAGTAGTGAGCAGTTGTTTAGGGTTAGGGGTTGACTCGTTTTGTGCTAATGGATTGATTATGGTTAGAAATTGGTCGATGTTGGTTTGATTGTGAACACCGAAAGTGGGTAGCTTTTCCCATTGATTTGAGGTCACCCGGATCTCCTTCCCGGGCACTAACGAGAGTTGGGTCCGCATTGAGAACCGACTTTATTTCAATGGGAGGAGTTGAGTCAAGGGAACGGCGAGAGTCGAAACTTGTGCTCGCCCCTTGAAAAGGGAGTTTTACCCTCTTACTCCGAGAGGAGAAGAGAATTGACGGGTTGTGGGATTTTTGTTGCCCGTAGATCTTGTTCTCACTCACGAGAGTGATGGGAACGGGATTAACGGAGGCGATCCCAAGCCCGATCCAGGATCGGATTGCTCTTCGTATTTGAATCCACACCTTTGCAATCAAATCAAAGTAAACCCTAATCTAACTATATAAAATCCATTGCACACGAGTTATCCCCTACCCCGATGTCTCTTTGTCTGTTTCTTTTATAGTTGTAGTTGTAGTTTAGCCCTCACCAATCTCTATTACATGTTCCCCCAACACCTAAAGAGGCCCTAAGTCTCGCAACTCGTCTCCCTGTGGATCGACCCCCTACTTGCCACTACACTTGTGTAGAGTTAAGCTAGGGTGTTTATAAATTTTGTTTGATTAGAGGCTTTAGCAAACGACCGAAAAGCCCTCTGTCAAAATGGCGCCGTTGCCGGGGAGTTGAGATTTGTTAGACTTAGGTTGATTTCTTTGGTGTTGTTCGTAAAAAAAAAAAAAAAATCAAAAAAAATAATCTTATTCTCTTTAATGGCTAGTTATTCGTGTTATCAATTTGAGCATGAGCCTTTTTGGAGGTTCTTTAGGAGATATGGTGATTCTCTTCCTAGTGATCATGGTCTTGAAAAGGTGCATATTTTCATGGATTTGTATATGGGTTTGAATGATAGGACTAGGGATCAAATTGAGGCTATATATGAATATGAGTTCCTTGACCAACCAATTGAGCAAGGTTGGAACATGTTTTTATGGTTTGCCAAGGACACTTACAAGAAGGAACTCCCTAACTCCCCACCCCTTGACATACCCATTGCTTTCACTTTTGACCTTGTTGGGTCCATTGCACCTATGCCACTTGGGAATGATTTGAACACTACTTTAGGGGATGATTTGATTGAGAAAAATGAGGATGCTAGTTTCTTACCTCTATCCTCAAACCCATGCCCCCATAATTGGTCTAGTGATGGTGAAGATGAGTCAATTTATGAGAATGAGGATTTTAAGGAGTTTTGCATGATCTTGACTCAAGCTATGAACCAATCCTTGGCCTCACCTATCATTGAGACTTTGGTGGATGTTTCTTGTGATCGTAACACTTTAATTGAGGATGAGGTGGATTCTATGAAGAGTGTTCTACCATGTAGTGAGTGCCTCGAGGGGTGCTTAGGACCCCATGATCTTCTTGTGCCTTCGGCCCTAGACCATGACCTAGACTCCCCTCACACTATCATTTGCTCCCCTCCTTCTCTTGATGATCAACCTTCTTATGTCGATGCACCAGCCACCGGTGAGGTTCATGATGAGGTTCCTTGTGCACCTTACCATGATGAACCCCTCACATATGTGCATGCTCATCCGGTTAGTGAACCCAATGACCTAGAGGTAGATGTGCCAGTTATTGAGGAGTCTCAAATGCATAATCTTAGTGTGCCTTCTGTTGAGTCTCACCTTACACCTCTTTGTCATCGTGAGAAGCTCCCGATCGTTGCTATTCATGCTCACCTTGATACTTGTGTTACTATGCCACTTGCTTCCCTTCCTCCTCCCTCCGTTCATTCTTCCCTTGACTTTTCATCATGTCATGGAAAGTCGGTCTTTGTTGTGTTTCTGTTTCTCCTCTTTCTTCTCTCTCTCTTTCACTCCCCAACCTCTGTTGTTGTGGGGAGTGAGTTTGATAAACTCCTCCGGAGTTTGACTCACTACCACATAGTGAGTCGGGTCTAGCTATAGACCTTAAAGAAGCGCTTGTTGGGAGGCAACCCAACTGTACATATTGTTTTTGTTTCATTTTTGTTTTTCACTCATTGCATTGTATTTTTGCTAGCCAGTGCTCACGTTTGGTTTGTAGTATTGTTTGTTAGAGTTTGCAGATCCAAACGACCTTTAGAATTGACCCTACACAAGTTTTGCTTGTGTTTAATTTGATGATTTTGAGAGGGTCAATGCTAACGGTCCCGCACGTGTGAGAAAGAGAAAGAAGGCTCAAAAGAGCAATTGAGCCAAACATGAAGAATATAGCTTCAACCTAGCTTGGGGGAGGCAATTGCTCTAGCTTCGCGCTTCATGCCTCCACTTCTTTCGAGGGGCGGAGAGTTCTTAGACCACTTGATGGTGGTAATGGTTATGCTAGGAGTGAAAGCCCTCCTAGCCTAGGTATGACCTTCTTCTCTCTTTTTATTGGCTAGCATGTGTTTGTGTTGGGTGTCGTGACAATCTTATTGACCATGGTTTTATATGTTTTATCTTTATCTTTTCACTCCTTCTTTGCTAGAGGCTAGCAAAGCTTTAGCTTGGGGGAGAGGTGGTCAACACTATTGTCACTTCCACCCGTTTGTTTGTGCATTTAGTTTCATGTAGTTTTAGTTTAGTTCATTGCATATGTTATTTTGTAGATATTTCGCATTTTCATCTTGCATTCACACATAGTATATATTGCATTTTCATGTTTAGTTTTCAATAAGATGGTTGAGTTGTGAAACTGGCATGCTTGCTTCTGGTGTGTACTGTTGTGGTCTGATCTTATGCAAACTCGTATTTCCTTAGCCCTGTGCATGTCTTGGGACCTAGAATCTGACTATTTTCCGCATAGCTTGGGGGAACTGGGTTTGCTTGGTTGGTGGCTTGGATGACTACCTTTAGAGGCACATTTCGACTAGCCTGTGAGGATTGAGCCTTCTTGGACTCCTTGCGAGTTCCATTCATTCTGTGTGCTAGTTAGGGGATCTAAGTATTGTGTCGGTTCTTCTCCAGCGTAGTTAGCTTTTCTTGAGACCAGGGATGATAACACGTTCGCTAGAATTAAGCTACATAGCCAAATAGCCTACCTTGAACGTAATTTGACTTTAGGTTAAGCCAAGTTTTTGCCTTTTTCTATTCTTTTGTAGCCACATTGTTTAGCCTCCACATGAGCCAAATTATCCCTCTTCTTACCTAGAGGATAGCTTAGTGATGGTGGGTTCTTGTGTGTTACAGTGATTTGTGGGCCTTTGGTTATGTCATTGGTTGTTGGTTTCATATGACTCTATTCATTCTTTTTCAGCTCTTATTATTTTTTTCTCCTATTTTCTCCCGTGCTTATTATTGAGATTATCCATACATGTTTTATGCTTGAGGAGACCTCTCTCTTTTTCTTCATTGAGTTTTATACACATACATTTATATGAGTGAGGAGGTCGATATTTTATTTGGGAGATGAGCTTGGAGACGCATGTGCTTATGAGATTTTATTAAGTTTTCAGATTTTTGATGGTGTTTTATGATAGAGATCATTTGTGCTTATATGCGTTTATTGGGTTATCATGGTTGTTGGATATAGTTTTTATTGGTTCATCATGCTATGTTTGTGGGTGTTTTGTTTAGAGTCACTTGCTATCCTCTACTTAGCTCCACATTCCCAAATGTATCCCACCTTAACCCTAAGCCAACGTTACAACCCTTTGCTAACCTGTTCGACTTGGTCCGTTTAGCTTGTTCTATGCTGGAGTTAGATATGACACAATCCCCATGATTTGCCCCTATTAGGTGTTTGATTCCCGACTCATCTTTAGTCGGAAGATTATGAGCGAAACACAAACCATAATCAAACACATGAGCGTCATTGCATATTTCTCACATCTTTTGAGAAATTACCCGGGGAGCGTAGACTTGTGACCTCTCTAGGTAGTGGGTGGCATAGCCTGTGATGTAGCTTACCCTAGTGATCTTGAGTTTGTGGAATTGGTCATTCTTCTCGGTATTGCGTTCTATTGAGACCATTGTACTTGCACACCTATGGCTAGGGAAGAGTTTTGCTCGTGCACAGCTCGCGTTGCTTTGATTTCCACTCACCTTGCATCACATCACATTTAGACTTTGCATTGTAGTTCTTAGTTACATATAGTTTGCATTCTTGCATTTGCATTGCATTGGATTTGTGGGTCTCCTTTTGAAAAAACCCTCACGAGACCTTACTCGTCCTCTTTGGGAAACCTTGAGGTTTAAAGGGCTTGTCGTACGTGCTAAGTGCGACCGTGATTCCTACGAAAGTGAGTCTTAGGTTTTATTGTTTTTTGTAGTTTAGTTTCGTTCTTATAGCTTAGATTGGTTTTTGTTTGCCCGTGCTTTCATGTCATTCCTACCTAGTCTCTTTGCTAGGGACTAGCAAAGGTTTAGCTTGGGGGAGTTGATGTGTTTGATTTTGAGCACATTTATATCCCCATTATGGTGTCGAGTCTTGTCGTTTCCTATTGGTTTTATACGTTTTACACTCGATTTTACCTTGTTCTTGTGTTCGTGGTGTTTTGAGATTATTTTAGGTATTTTCGGAGATTTCGAGGTGAAACAGATCGAGTTCGAGGCTTAGGCATCATAATCGAAGAAGACGCACGCGTTTCGAGACATTCGCGGAAGCCACGTTAAAGTTCGAAGCAAATTTCGAGACATTCGAAAAGGCCTCGCTAACATTCGGAGTATATATATATATATATATATATATATATATATATATATATATATATATATATATATATATATATATATATATATATATATATATATATATATATATATATAATGGAAACAAAAAGTTAGGCATACTTGTTAAATTCACACAAGTATGTTGATTTGTAAAGTTAGGCGGATTAGCGTGGGCTTTATAATACATGCCAGCCCAATTTCGGTGCGGCACTTTAAAACAGAAAGCAGCGAACAGAGACAGTAGAGTAAATTAGGAGTAGCCGTTTTATTTTATTAGTCTTTTCTTTCTTTTTTTCCCTTTTTATTAGAATAAACCCTAACTTTCATTTTTAATTTTTCTTAGATTAAATTTAATTTCTTCCATTAAGTATTTAATTTTATAGTCTATTTTATTTAGATTTTGTAATTTCTATCTTTTGTTAGTAATTATTTCAAGGTCTCAAGCCATTTTAATGGAGTTTGGTCATGGATTTTTATGGGTTTTTGTCATTTGATCTTCAATCTCTCTCATACTTTGTGGGTAAATTCTAATCTCATTTATTTTTAGTATTTTAGTATTTGTTTGTTGATTTTAGTTAGTTTATGATATACTTATTTGTTCTTGATTGTTTCCTCTTGTTTTGTTTATTTTAAGTTATTGGTGTTAGAATGCTTGTGTTATATGTTGTTTATTATTTTGTTGGTTGTGATTATGAGTAGTGAGTAGTTGTTTAGGGTTAGGGGTTGACTCGTTTTGTGCTAATGGATTGATTATGGTTAGAAATTGGTCGATGTTGGTTTGATTGTGAACACCGAAAGTGGGTAGCTTTTCCCATTGATTTGAGGTCACCCGGATCTCCTTCCCGGGCACTAACGAGAGTTGGGTCCGCATTGAGAACCGACTTTATTTCAATGGGAGGAGTTGAGTCAAGGGAACGGCGAGAGTCGAAACTTGTGCTCGCCCCTTGAAAAGGGAGTTTTACCCTCTTACTCCGAGAGGAGAAGAGAATTGACGGGTTGTGGGATTTTTGTTGCCCGTAGATCTTGTTCTCACTCACGAGAGTGATGGGAACGGGATTAACGGAGGCGATCCCAAGCCCGATCCAGGATCGGATTGCTCTTCGTATTTGAATCCACACCTTTGCAATCAAATCAAAGTAAACCCTAATCTAACTATATAAAATCCATTGCACACGAGTTATCCCCTACCCCGATGTCTCTTTGTCTGTTTCTTTTATAGTTGTAGTTGTAGTTTAGCCCTCACCAATCTCTATTACATGTTCCCCCAACACCTAAAGAGGCCCTAAGTCTCGCAACTCGTCTCCCTGTGGATCGACCCCCTACTTGCCACTACACTTGTGTAGAGTTAAGCTAGGGTGTTTATAAATTTTGTTTGATTAGAGGCTTTAGCAAACGACCGAAAAGCCCTCTGTCATTTCCCATGATGGATTGCATCTCATCATCGATAGCCTCCTTCCAAAAGGCGCTATCATGTGATGCCATAGCATCGCTGTAAGTCACTTGGTCACCTTCCACATTATACAAATATGGAACGCTAGAAGATACTTCACTTCTATTACCTTCAACCAAGTATACTTGGAAGTCCGGTCTAAAGCTCTTCGCTTTCCGTTGTCTCTTACTCCGTTTAGGAATAGGATCAACTAAATCTAGTTCATCTATTTGTTGACTTTCATCAACATCTAGAAGTGAACTTTGTTGACTATCATCAACACTTTCAATGGTACAACTTTGTAGATTTCTTTGTCTACTCAATGATGAAAATCGATTTTCATCAAAAATCGCATCTCTTGACTCTAAAATCGAATGAATCGATATATAGTCATTTTGTTCTATAACATAGAACCTATAGGTTTTGCTATGAATAGCATAGCCTATAAAGATGCACTCAAGCCCACGTTCACCGAGCTTCTTTTTCTTGTTGCCGGGCACTCTTACAATGGCCCTACAACCCCAAACCTTAAGATAGCTTAAGTTTGGTTTCTTTTTGTACAAAAGTTTATAAGGAGTCTCCTTATTCGTTCTCATTGGAACTCGGTTAAGAATGTGACAAGCCGTCAACATTGCTTCACCCCAAAATCCATCACTCAAACCCGAGTAGGATAACATGGAATTAATCATCTCTTGTAGAGTACGGTTTTTCCTCTCCGCCACACCATTTGATTGTGGTGCATAACCGGCGGTTGTTTCATGAATTATTCCCATTGAATTAAAATAAATCGGATCATAAAATTCTCCTCCTTTATCGGTTCTTAACCTTTTAAGTTTACTTCCAATTTGTATTTCTACTTCATTTTTATAAACTTTAAAGTGTTCAAGAGCCTCATCTTTGGTATGTAAAAGATATACATAACAAAACTTTGAGAAATCATCAATAAAAGTTATGACATACTTTTTATTTCCCAAAGACGGTGTACTATGAAAATCACAAAGATCACTATGGATTAACTCCAAAATTTCTGTTTTCCTTTCAACACTTTTAAAAGGTGTTCTAGTGATCTTATTTAGCATGCACGTTTTGCAATTGTTAGACATTTTAATGCACATAGGAATGAGTTCATGTTTAGACATAAAAGGAACTTTATCAAAGTTAACATGTCCTAGTCTAACATGCCACAAATAATGCAAATCATCACTTTCATTCATAGATAAAACATTACAAATGGAATTTTTATTTAAATCTAATGACAACTTAAAAAGACTATTACATAAATAAGCACGCCCAATAAACAAATTGTTCTTAGAGATAATACACCTATCGGCTTCGAACACTAGTTTGTAGCCCAACCGATTCAAAATAGAACACGAGACTAAATTTCTAACTATTTCGGGTGTAAAATACACATCTCTTAAAACTAAGAGATTCCCCGAAGTAAACAACAATTCAACTTGTCCTTTGCCTTGGACCTTGATAGGTGCATTGTTTTCCATGTAGAGATGCTCCCCATCAACAACCTTGTTAAAGGTTTTGAACCATTGTGTAGAGTTACAAAAATGTCTCGAAGCCCCCCCGAATCGATCCACCAAGCCAAAGAATCATCCTGCAAACCACTAATATTAGTATTCATAGTTGAAAAACTCATATTAGAATTTTCATTAAAAATTGCAAGATTACCTTGAGTGGATGGTCCCTTGCTTGTAGAAGCTTGACCACTCCCCTTGGATTTCTTTTGCTTGTTCTTCAAGACAAAGCAATTTTTCCTTCGGTGCCCGGGTTTTCCACACTCCCAACATACCTTTCCGGTATTGGGAATAGTAGCTTTCCTCTTTGAAGAGTCATTTATCTTCCTTTTATCTCTGGGACGGGATTGTGGCTTCCCTTCCCCAACCATGTTTATGGTAGCAACATTAGGATTTTCATCCTTACGGTTCTCATGAACCCGAATGCTAGACTCAACAACTATATGTTGCCCAAGATCGGAGAGTGTAATCTCCTCTCTTTTATGCTAAGAGCATGTCTAACATCCCTCCAAGAAGGAGGCAATTTGTCTATTATACTTGATACAAGAAACACTTCATCAATTTCAATTTTATGCAATTTTAAGTTAGCATGCATTCTTTGTAGTTCATGAAATTGATCAATTATAGGGCGATCTTCTACCATTTTGTACGAATTGAAATTACTTACTAGGAATTTCTTGGAGCTAGCATCCTCCGCCATATACTTATTCTCCAAAGCATCCCACAATTCTTTTGCGGATTCATGATATTGATAGATATCGAACAAAGCATCTTGCATGCCATTAAGAATATGCCCCCGGCAAATGAAATCATCATTTTCCCACTTGGACCTCTTTCGATTTTGTTCGATTACCTCCTTTTCCGGTACCTCCGTTTCCGGATCATCCGATGTAGGAGCGTCCGGCTTAGGTGAACTAATCACATAAGCCACGCTTAAGGTAGTGAGCATGAACATCATCTTCTTTTGCCAATGTCTAAAGTCGACGCCGACAAACTTCTCTAACTTAGCAAAGTTAGATGTAAAGTCCTTCATTGATGCCATCTGTAACACCCCGAGATTTTCTGACTGCATTAATTTATATTTTAATAACTTTTAGGGATTTTATAATTATATTAAATTGATTTTTAAAGTAGTTTAATAAGTTTCGTTTGTAAAGGAATTTAAATATTAACATATGTTTATATTAAAAATACAGCTACGGCTTCTAAAATAAGGTTTGGATTAAATTGTTATTTTATAAATTGTGTGGGCACATGAAAACGAGTTTTTTAAGTGGGCATTTCAAGAAAGGAATCTAGGAATAATAATAATAATAATAATAATAATAATAATAATAATAATAATAATAATAATAATAATAATAATAATAATGATAATAATAATAATAATAATAATAATGATAATATTACCCATGATAAAAAGACTTGGTTAAACCCTAACACTAGCCGTCATCTTGCTCTTCCCTTACACTCCTCTCTTCTCTCATTCTTCCTTGGAGCCGCCAGCAAGGGCAGCAGGCGTGCCACCGTTCTGACCACCCACGACCACCACCATAACAGCCGGCTTTCCCTTCTCCCCCGGACAGCAGCTGCAGCCACGTCTCCTCCCTCCTGGCCACTAGTTCGAGCCCTATACCAGCCATAAGGGGGCGTTTTCGGGGCTCACAACAGCAGCCAAGGCTGCCCCATCTCCTTCTTCTCTTATTCTCCTCATTGTAAGCCATATTTTTTCTCTCTTTGTGACCAATTCTTTACCCAATTTAAGTTTGTATGTTTTTAATATTTAATTTCTTATTATTTAGAGTTTGTATTTGTTAAATTTGAGTATGTTATCTTGATTTTTGTTATGGGTTTGATGATTATGGTGATTTGAAAATAGAGATTTAGGATTTATATTATAATGAATTTTAAATGTAGTATTTTGGGTACATTCATGAATCTTAGTTTAAATTAAGTTATAGCTTGATATAATTTAAAGTGAGTAGATATTAGAAAGTGTAATTTGAACTTGAATTAGTTAGAGTTGGATGAATTTAGAAGTAGTATGTACTACTTTTGTGGTTTGGATGGTGTTTCATTGATTTAAAATCTTGTGTAAGCCTTGTTTATGTGACATGGTTGATGAATGGTGGCTAGTTGTTGTTTATATGACTTTACTCATGGTGGTATGACTAGTATTGTTGATACCCATTGTTGTAGAGTAAATGATAAAAATAATTACTAAGAAAAATTAAGGTCGTGATTGACATTAATAAAAGTATTGTCATGGTTATAGTCGTTTGATGAGGTGGTTAGTTTTGAGCTTGGTTGTTATATTGATATGTTCAATTGTGATGCTAAATTATACGACTTTGACCCAAGTTATACGAATCGTTATTAATTCGTCAAGCTACAAATTTAATTTACTCTTAATCGTTTTACTCTAAAATCCTTGGAAAAAACTAATAAATCACTACTACCATGAGTGATATGATTGTTATTGAGTGTAATGTCATGCATTACGTGTTCTTAAACTTTCCAATGAATAGTTTGACTCTAACGCACAAGCGTATAGTTGTGCCCCTTTCATTTAAACATATCTTGATATAAACTTGACTAGAATATAATGTTATAGTTTGATTGGAATTGATGACGTAGTTCATGTGTGAACATGGGTTGAATTTATTGCATAAGTGCGTTTAGAATGCGTATTAGCTTGAATCGAAACTTATTTGACTAATTGTGTAGTTGTATGAAGTCAGTGCTTCTTAAATGATGTGAAGTAGGCTTATTAGTGTTACTTTTAACGTGTATAGGTGCCCCAGTTCATAAGAGGGGTTTAAGAACCTCCTTCGAAGTGACTTTTGCGACGTATTATCTTGCAGTTGCAGGTAAGTACACACAGTAGCTAATTCTTGTATCTTGAATATGTTTTCTCTGCGTAGCAATATTTTATGAGCTATGTTGGATATGGTCAGCTATTAAATATTATTAAGTTAGTGCTACAAGTGGGAATCAATCGTAGAGATAGTAGAGGATGAGTTCGGATATCGCAAGATTAGAATGTTGGATTGTATGAGATTGGAATGGGAATGAGTCCCCTTATTTGATGAGATATTAAGTTGGATATTTACTGTGACTCCACTGGATTGGTACCCCAGATGGATTAGTTCCCGGAGGCATGGACCGTCTATATATGGTCGCTGTACGGGGGTATGATCATACTTTGCCATTGGGCGTCGACATGGCCGTCACCGTCCTTGGCTAAGGTGTTGCCATGTGGGTCTTGCAAACCCCAATATGGTGGCCTCTAGTCACATAAGAGGATATATATAAAAGTAATCGAAGAGATAGAAGACGGTGAAGATATTGAGAAGTATATTGAATTGGGAAATAGATAGAGTAGAGGCTTACACGTTGGGATGCCTTCCTCACCTTGCTTTGTCGAAATTGTTTATTGGTTAAATATGCATAATTTATTGTTGGTTACTGACGTGTACTGTTGTTTCCTTGTTGATGGCTTATCTTTGATGGCCCTGCTATGACACGTTGGTCTATGACCTTACGTTGAGCAGTAGGGGTATCATAGATATCACCTGCAGGTTTTTGGAGTTTCTTTGCTTTGCATACGGGGGGTTTTGAGTGAGAACCTTGACGCGAACCATGTTCTAATTTTTGACGTTACATGTGGATTTTAAATTGTAATTGAGAATGCTTTGGTTTGAGGCGTGTGCCCTCTTTTGATGTAATTCTTTCCGCTGCAAACATTTATTTTGTTTTATATTTCGTTATAGCATCTCGAATGACTTGTATAGTTGGTTATGTTTTTGGAAAACCCTAGTGTTTACTTGGGAACCACGATCCATGCTTAGCATGTCGACAGAGGTTTTGGCGATGATCCTTCCGTCGCGATTTGTTACAAGGCTATTAATGCCTCTCTAGGGGTGAAAGTTCGGACTACGGTTTGGACTTTCATCGAAACCAAATTGAACCATATTTTATTCGGTCTTCATATTTTCAGACCAACACCAAACCAAATTATTTTCTAGACCGAACCAAATCGAACCGCAATTTTTTATTGTAGACCGCACCGAACCGCCAGACCGAATTAGGCCGAATTGTTATTTTTTGGCCGAATAATTAATGAAGGTTTAAGACAATAGAGAAACATACAATTAATAATAATAGAGATAATGTATTACATGATATTAAATAAAGTTTTACAAAATATTAAGTAAAGTCTTGCTAAATACAAAAAAAAAATCCAAATAACTAAACAAATTAACTAAAAGCCATCCCATACGCTGGAAGCAGTAGCTATAGAAATTGCAGACGCTTTCTAACAAAAAAACAGAACATATATTAGAATATATTAGAAGAACAGAATTTTTTTAGAACATAAAACACACATCTAAACATAAAACACACGCACATCTTGAAGAATCAGATTAAACAATAAATGAACAAAAATAAGATCTAAACACTCGATCAAAAAATGAACATAAACGAACAAAAAATGAACAAAAATAAGATTAACACTCGATCAAAAAATGAACAGAAACGAACAAAAAATGGACAAAAATAAGATCTAAACACTCGATCAAAAAATTAAACAATAAATGAACAAAAATAAATGAACATAAACGAAACTATATATTAGAACATTCGATCATTAAACAATAGAAATGAAGTTGGGACGGCTGAGCATAGGTGAGGCTGTTAAGTCGACGGCGTTGAGTGAAGTTGGGACGGCACTCACGGCAGACTGGCAGAGAGCCTTAGGGCTTAGGGTTTTGAAGTTCTTCTAGAGAGAGGGAGAGAGAGAGAGAATAGAAATGAAATGAAAAAGAAAGGGAAAGTGGAAAATGCATTTAGTGGGCCTGCATATATGTAATGGGAGTATGGGACGGCTGGGAGTAGGGTTTTATGGGACGGCTGGGAGTCATGGGAGTATTAGGGTTTAGACTTTAAAATCTATTAATTTGGGCCTGGGCTAATAATAGATTTAGTGGGCTATAGCATATATGTAATTTTTAAAAATTGCGGTTTGCGGTCTAGAAATTCGGTTTGCGGTTTTTGAAAATCTCAAACCTAATCCAAACCTTAATATTTCGGTTTTTGAATTTTCAAACCTAATCCAAACCAAATTAAAAAAACACCAAACCATATTTGTTATTCGGTTTGGTCTGGTTCGATTTGCGGTTTTAATCCGAATAAGTTTCACCCCTATGCCTCTCCTTCATGATGGGTTAATGTTTGTTCAATTCTTTTGGGGCGTTAAAATTGAAGGCAGATGCTGCCGAAATTTTCGTAGGATTTTGTTTGGAAGATTTCCCATAACCTCTTTAATCAAACTTTAGTTATCTTTTTATTTTCTTTTATTTTGTTTTAAATGTAACACCCGAATTTCCTCCGTTCTCTTTCGGTTTTGGTTCCATTCAGAGGGTTGGAAATTCAGGGGTGTTACAGGTGGTATCAGAGCCAGTGGTTCCTATCTTTCCTAAACGCTTCATGTTTTCTCTAATGCTGATCTTTGTTTTGTTTTCGAAGTTAAACTACTTTGAGAGTTTGGGTAGATATGGGATAGGTGCATATTACATTGTCATGCATAATGATTGTGATTGCACGTGAATAGGTAAATAAACAATTTGTTTAGCTTATTTTAAGACTTATTTTCATGTATGTTTTTTTGTTTAATTAAAAGTTATGATTGTGGTTTGAATGATGATATGATGATAACCAATTAAGTAGAGGTGATTTATGTGTTATCCGAGTACTAATGACAATTGTTACGTATGTTGGACAATTCATGAGTTGCATGATAGATATTAATTACGGCAAACAGTGTATGAATAATGGACTTATGGAGAAGTTGGTTGTAACTGGTATTTCCTTTTAATGGTAAAGATAGTATAAACTTTAGTCTTATGTGCTTGAACATTTGTTCATGTTAATTGTTTTCGCAAAGCTTAGGAGTTCGATATTGATCTTACACATAAATACAATGTTTATTTGTTTGTTTGAACATTCCATTTGTCAAGTACATTCGTTCGTCATTACAAAGAATGTGGTGACCATAATTCTTTTGAAGATTTTTAATGATTGCGGAAGTATGATTGTAAGTAGTGTAAACACGAATAAGGATGAGGAATTTTAAAAAAAAATAAATAAATAATAAGATAATATTTACACGTGATTGTATATGAAGTTGATTAGTTAGATAATTGATATGATCGCCTGTAAATAAAGTCTTGATCTTATATTAAGGATAATATTATTGTTTTTGAAGTCAAGCTGGTGATTTATGTAAATGAAGTGGTAGCATGAGTGTGAGTTTTTTTTAGTCATGCATCGAGTCATGGATTATAATCAAGAAGTGATGTAAAAGCTTAGAGTATGTTTAAGTAAAGAGATTATGTACCCGATAACGTGAAAGATTAATTATTTAACTCATACAAGTGCACGAAAGTATAAAGTACAGTTCAGAGTAACGTCTAATCAACCCTAATATGTTATATAAATGATTTTCAGTTAGATTTTGAAAATGTCTCACAAGTGTGAGTCAGGAAGTGATGATGACCATTCTACACTATGGTGGGTTTGACCATCGACCACACCAATTTTTCGTTGTATAATTATTATTATATATATATATATTTTTTTTTTGTTATCAATAGTATTAACTATCATATTAGTATAGTACATTGGATTGCTTGTGTCGTGTTCCTTGGATCAAGTGCAAAGACTTAGAGAATTACATGTTTATCGTAGTATGGATCATTTTTTTTTCTGAAGACATTGGTTAAGTTGATAATCCAATTATAGTATTAATGGGTTGTCACAATTGAGTTGAAGGATTTTATAGATGGGATAGTCATGAATGTGGTGATTGAATCATTATGAATACTCTATATTGTTCTCGTCCAAAATTTTATTGTAGAATGTCTTCCTAAATGTATAACTTAAATAATGATTTAGTTGCAGAACTAAAGTTCTCATCTACATATATAAACTCACTAACGTTTTAAGGTAACACTAGTGGAAAAAAGCTTATGGGCTGGGGGCTTTTTAGGGGTATTGGTTGCGGTTTTGTCTCGCAGCCCTTGAAGTAGCAGCAAATAAGAAAATGTTATTGGCTGCGGACATTAAAACCGCAGCCCTTTTGTCATATTAGAAAAAAAAAAAACCATTGGCTGCGGACATATACAAGAACCGCAGCCCTTTGGTCATATTAGAAAATAAAAAAAATGAAAATCTGAAAATGAAAAAATTAAACCCAGAAATCGTTCTTCAACTAATCGAAAACGAAAACAACAATAACATCTAATTAAACCCAGATATCTGAAGAAATTACATGACACAATCTGAAGAAATTAAATTACATTACCCAGAAATTACATTACGAAAACGAAACGAAAACAACAATAAAATCTAATTAAACCCAGATATCTGAAGAAATTACATTACACAATCTGAAGAAATTAAATTACATTACATCAACAAAACGAAAACGAAACGAAGAAAAATTACACAATCTGAAGAAACGAAACGAAAACGAAAAGAATCGGGTGAGAGTAAAAACGATAGTCAACCTATTAGCCTAAGTTATTTAGTTTATAGATATTTTGACGAATTATACACTATAAGGGTCCCCTGTTATTGATTTTGATTTTGTAAGCATCTAACTCTCATCATAATTATTATAGTATTTCATGTTTGTCATGTGATAATGACTTTAAAATCACTACTCTTTTGTCAAAAAAACGAGTTGATGTGGTTCTTCAGATGAAATATGGGTTATTTTATTTTATTTTGTTTCTTTTTTCCTTCTTAAAGACACATGAGTTTGAGTATCAAAGGAGAAACGTGTTATTCGCAAATCCTCTGATTTTAAATTGTATTTCGTAGATACATAATATATCTTTTCTTACATAAATTGGTAACTTTATATTAAGGTGGATAGTTAAAGAATAATCATCATAAACAAATTGCACGCGAAGGGCCTATAGATTGATACGAGAGAGCACTGTTCATGAGTAAAGACTGATAATTGAGTCTTAATAAATGCTTATATGCGTGATATTTTTTTTATCAGATGATAATGTGAAGAAGACTCGTGATGATTTTAAAGCGTTAACTAAATAGAATAATAATTGAAATTTTTTTTACATATAAAAAAAAGAATAGATTCAGTGATATTAAAAATTGTCTTCTCATGGCATTCTAGGCAGTTACAAGACATAAGGATAAAATAATCTAATGATGAGGTGAAATGAGCGTCTTTGCACACATAAGATACAACTAAATATTTTAAGTACTTTAGAGTATCTCATTGATCACCACTTATCCTGCTAGTGTTTTGAAATGATAACACTTATATGAGACTCCAAATGAAGCCGACTTTACATATGTTACTGTTTTAATAATGATTGGTGTGATACGTGGTAAATTAAGTTTGAAGAGTGACTTCATGAAGATAATGTAGTCCTAATAAAAGTCAGAAGCGTTTCAAATCTAAATATTGAAGAAACGAAAATGAACATGTGAATAGTTATAATTTGAGAGATGAAGCGAGATAAAGAATTATGTCCTAAACAATTATTATACAAAATCATTATTATGCGATAAATAGAGTTAGATAATATTAGCATTGGAGTCAAATATGTTGCTCGAACTCATTTTGCATGGAATCAGAAATTACCGATATTGATCTTACTTCATTTCTCACTGTTTTGGGCTTTTTTTTTGTAGTGTTTAGTTCTAGTTAAAAGTTGTCTTGTATTTTTGTTTAGATTTCTTAACATAGACTTGGGGACCAGTCTTTTGAAGGGGGAAAGTATGTTATAGGTATATTTGGTATTAAGATTGTAATTAGTGAGTCTTAGTAGTATAAAAAGATATAATGTTGTATTAGAGTTAATCAAATGAAATGAAATAAAACTTCTCCTCTTCTAGATTTTTTCTCCTCTCCTAAAATTCGTATCCTCTCAATCTTCTTTCCGTTCGGATGCAGCATATACGCGCCAAGCACCATACTTAGATCTTCCATGTCCAGATTTTAACCTGATCTTATCCCATTCTGGTGCAGACCCAACACAAAGAGCAACATAAGTTAAATATGTTGGTTTTTAGTGATTTGTGATAATTTTGTCTCATGAACTTTACATTGTGTTTTGTATGGATTTCGAGGCAAAATTGGAGTTTTTGTTAGATCCCGGGGTGATAAGAGGGTGAAGGCTTGGAGAAATAGCCTAAGACCCCTAAAATATGTGAAGAGATCGTTGCTAGTTCAAAAATGTTTGACAATGAAGAAGGGCAAAAGAGAAAGGGATGGAAAAGTGTTTACAAAGACAAAAGTTTGAAAGTGAAATTTGATATATGCTCACTCTTTTGGCCATAACTTTTGATAGAGAGATCATATTAATGCAAGGTTTGCGGCATTGGAAAGTAGACTTCAAGAGCTTTCCGACGGTATATTATATGTCCATATCCGATAACCGAGCAAGAAATGTCGAACATTTGAAGTTTGCTAAATCTGTCAGTCAAAAAATTTTACAAGACCAAAACCGCTACTTGAAGTGGCGGTTTGTCTTTAATACAAAAAAAATACTTCGCAAAATTACTTTCAACAAAAACATGCCTATATAAGCCTAATCCATTTCCTAGATCAGTGTAGCACAAAACAGATCAAAACCCAAAAACAACCAGCACTTTAGACAAGTTTGACTGCAGCTTTGAAACAAACTATGTGAAGAAGAAGGAATCAAAAATTAAAACAAAAACAACTAAATCGAATGTAAAAAAAAAAAAAAAATCAAAATAGAAATAACCCAAATTGGATAGCCAAATTAGATAAAAAAAATTTTAATAAATTGAAGAAATTCTTAATTACAAGAAATTTAAAAAAAAATTAATAAAAAGAGATTTAATAAATTGAAAAAAAAAACCCAAATTGGATCGCCAAATTACAATAAAAAAAACCTAGAACAAAAAATGCATTCTTAAATGGAAACTTAAAAAAAATAGTGTATACTAGCTAGGATCATACCCGTGTGATGCACGATGTAGGTTTACTTTTATATTTTATAAATTGGTTTGATTAATAACGTGTTGGATCTTTTACAAAATTCGACAAAGTGCTCATATAGAATATTTCACTATTGCATGATAATTATCAATTATGCATTAGCAAATTTATAATAAGTTCCAAAATAACTATCTAACACCATTAGAGTGACACTTGGCTAAGTGCTTTCAAAATACATTATATTATATAGTGACACTTGGCCCAAACTCTCACTTTATAGTACATTTCATTAGGGAATATAAAGAGATGAGTTAAAAAATAATTATTTAATATTTATAAGTCTTAAATTATTTATGGGTTACAATACACATTATCAATATTAATAATTCATATTAACATTAATGTGAATTTGTGGAATTTATTTCACCACTAATGTTTTTATAACAATTGCAATTGCAATTACAACCACTCCAAATAACTTAATTGATAATTTGCATGCATTATTATGGAAGATGAAGAAATAACCTAAAAATTGCATTGTTGTGTGAAATATGCCAATGTACGAGATTTTCTTAAATTTTTCATATATATAGTAATTTAGTTATTTGATAATTTTTTCTTAGCAGACTTATTAATTATTTAAATATAATGAATTATATATAAAAACAGGTATTTTAATTATATTAAAAAATTACATACTTGATCAAAGTAGATAATTCAAAATTAGTCTCACATGAATTATATATAAATATAATGAAAAGTTAAAGTCTTTAATATTTAAAAAAAATAAGGAGCCACCTTCTCTCTAACTTCTCTCTACACCCTCCTCTCTGCTGGGCGATCTAGATCTGCCCCGCCATGGCAAGCAGGAGGCGGGGCCGACCACCGAGAAGGTTGGAGACTCCGGTGTGCTAGTGGACCTCCGTCGTCCCTGCGGTGTTTTTGTGCCTACCATTTCGGTACCAAAACAGCAACTTCGATTGGATCCATCTTTTGAAAAACCCTAGTATGTCGAATTAAGCTTTTGTTAGAGGTTATAGTTTTCAGTTTGTTTAAGTTTAGTTCATTTATGAGAGGTCGAATCTCTAAATTGAAGATTTCGAGTAGATTTTGAGTAAACCCTAATTGTATAAGGGGACGAAGTTGATGCAGGGTCGAAGTTCGATCCTAATTCCACAAGCGTCGGTTCAAGTCAGGTATTTGTTTCAATGGATTGACTGTTTATTTTTCGATTTATATGAGTAATCCTGAATCGAAACCCCCAAATGGCCTTGGGTGGTGTTCGTTTGTTGGTTGGAGGCTAGCTTCCCTGTTTTGGGGTTGTTTAGCTATCTTATGAACTGCCTTAGCAGTTGTGTCTCTTGAGGGTAGCAATTATGGTTGCTATTCCTTCTTCTCTTTCAAGCAAAGAGAATACCCTTCTTGGTTTCAATCTAGAAGTCGTTGGTGCTAGGTACAGAAAGCTAGGTCCTATTTTGGCTGCTCTGGAACCGTGTATTTTCCCTTATGGTGCCGTGTATAGGTTCTACTTTGGTTGCCTCATGATGCCAGGTATAGGTGCTGCTTGGTGCCGTGACCAGCTATTCCCCGACCCTTTGATATTGGTTCTTGGGGAGTGGCTCACTGGTGTATGGTTAGTTTCCAATAGATGAAAGGCCTATGTATATGAAGATGCATGCTACCTAAATTTTGGTATAGTTCATGTTTTGGTGCCATGGGCTGGTTTTTGTGCTACTGCATCAATTGATGCTGTTGGCAATGGAATTATAAACCATGATAGACCTAGACCTCTCGATAATAATTTTTATCTTGAGTGTATATTTTCCATGTGTACATTGGCAAAAGATCCATCACCTCGCATCGCAAGGCTTTGGCGTAGAGTTCTTTCTATCATTGGAATTGAACAAGGAAGGTGTTCTTCTGATGTTGGCCAGGAGTTCTGCTGCCAAGTCTCCAATGCTGGATAGATGAGCAGTTGGCAGGTAAAGGAAGGTTGCTTAGTGCACATTCAATCCACTGCTTCATTGATTGGCATGAGGAGTCACCTTCATGTTCAATGAAATATCCTACACTGTATTAGATGCAATTATGGTCCTGGAATACTTGAAATGTTCTTGTATTCTCTTGTAATGTTAGGAGCTTTTTTTTCAGTAATTGCTTGGTTAAATTTGGCCCGATGCCATCTGTAATGTAAGGTCGCAGCAAGTTTATGTCTCTAGGAAAATTATTATTTTCTTTTTTTGGAGTCGACTTCCTTGACTAGCGAATGACGAGGGGTCTGTCCCTCAGAAGCTACGTTTGGGTCGTCTTCTCAGTCTTTTGGAACTTTTGTAAGCTTCGGCTATTTTTCTGGCATTTTATAAAACTTACTTTGCCAAAAAATAAATGATGAAAATAAGTAATTAATATGAGGGAGAGGTAAGGATTTTATACTAAATAGTTATAAAACGCTAAAAATTAGCAATAAAGACTTTACGGCCCGTTTGGTTAGTGGTAGTAAATGGCGGTAATGGGAATGATTTATAGTGTAAAATTTCATCAAAAGTTCTAAGTCATTCCCATGGTAATGAAACTTTGAACAAAAAAAAAAAATTCACAAATTTTCATTACCACCTAATACCACATCTCAATGGTAATGCATTGGAATGAAATTTGTGAAGAAAAATGTGATGATTGAAGTTGGACAAGCATGGGCATCAAGGTAGCAATAGATTTTTCGACCAAAATTACAATAATTTTTATTCCCATTACCACCTGTTTAACCTATCACACAGGCCGTTAGATTATTTGATAATTGATAATAAGCAAATAAGAAAGAATATGATTTAAAGTGACAAGTGACAAATAATTAGAATTCCTCAACTATCATTCTATATTTGCCATTTGTTAAACTAGTTTCTCAATTAGTATATGTATGATGATGATGATGCACTAACCAATGGATTTTTGGGACCCTGATAAACCAAATAATGTTTTGTTAGTTGAGTAAATCACTCTAAGACAAGCACCTTGAGATGGTATCAACGATTAGCATATCAAGTGGCTACCATTGGTTTTACTTGGTTAATTTACTAACACTATTTTAAGTTGTGTAATTCTTAGTCGTGTTCGGTTAGTAACAAAAGTACTCTTGAATATTTTTCTATGTTTTAATATTTTCTTAAAAGTAACACCTTTTTAGTATAAAAGTAAAACTTTTTTGTCAGGTGAATTGGTTCTCACAGTTCTCTTATAAGGATGGTTTTCACTTGAACATTTATATATATATATATATATATATATATATATATATATATATATATATATATATATATATATATATATATATATATATATATATATATATATATATATATATATATATATATATATATATATATATATATAATATATTTGGAAATTAGGAAATATATATATCTGAATAACAAAGTACGCTGGAACTTGAAAGCCTTAAAACCGCCGGCATAAAAAACCCCGCGAGGGGAAAAAGCCATTGGAATTAAGGGCCAAGAACCAGGCCACCACAACATCGCATAGGGGTGGGCTATGCAAGATGAAAACCAAAAAGAACATCTCCAGAGCTACCACTATCACCTTACACTCCATCCTAGATCTCAAAAATATTCGAATAGCATAAACTCCATGCCATCCTCCCCACCAAAGTAGAACAAAAAAACAAAGAAACACCAGCAGGATCGAGTCCGCCTTTCTCCACAAGAATATCACCTGTCTTCAATCTTTCTAAGCATGCCATCCAGAGGATAATATGTGCTCTAGGGGGTATCTTGATGCTCCAAATAAACCTATAAATATCAAGGGGGAGGAGAGGATTGCTAGATTCATTCACTTTGTTGACAATTGACATGATCGGAAATTTCTTCCCCTCAACACCATGCCAACTCATTCCATCATGCTTATCTTTATGTGGTCTGAAATTTTCAATGATAGTGTATAGATGATTAAGCTCTTCTGTTCCCAATAAAACAAGTTTCTTCTCCAATTTAGATTCCATCTCCATGCTTCATTAGCCCATTCACCCATTTGACAAACATAGTCCTCTTTTTGTAATGAGATAGAGAACAGACGAGGGAAGCTAATATTAAGGGGACTAGAGGGACACCAATTATCATACCAAAAACGTATCGAGGAACCGTCTCCTATCTCGATTTTCTTAGTATCATCATCATTTTTTATTTTCATTCCTTCTTCCACAATATCTCTGATTTTCTTAGTATCATCATCATTTTTCATCAAACATCCCCATGTGCCCTGTGTTATGTGGGCGAAAGAATGAGAGGAGGCCTTTAAACCCTTTATATTATGAACCGATATTAGGATACGTTTCCAAAGAGAAGTATCACACCATGAGAAGCGCCACCACCACTTGAATAGGAGAATCAAGTTTTTATGAAGAATATTCCCAACTCCTAGGCCTCCCATGCTCTTTGGAAGTTCAATACTGGACCATCTAACTGAAGGAGGCATCGAATCACCATTGCTTGAGGATCCCCAGAAGAATTTTCTTTGCAGTTTCACAATTTAATAGGCAACTTCCTTTGGCATCTTGAACATACTCATGAAATAAATGGGTAGACTGTTGAGCACGCTCTTGATTAATGTTAATCTACCCGCTCTTGATAATAGCTTTGCCTTCCAAGATGCTAATCTGCTCTCAATTTTCGAAATCACTGGTTTCCACGTCAAGACTTTGTTCGTGTTTGCACCAAGTGGTAAACCGAGGTAAGTAACAGGGCAGGTCTGATGTATACACCCAAATTGATTAGCCATGCCTCTAGCCCAATCATGATCACAATTACTCCAGGATATAATGCTCGATTTATTGTAATTTAGTCTCAGCCCCGACATAAGTGCAAAAACATCAAGGATTCTGAAGTAGTTGATGATCATTTCCTCCTTTTTCGGTACAAATATGAGTGTATCATCTGCGAACTAGAGATGTTTCAAATTGACTTTGTTTTTACCAATTGGAACACCTTCGATCAGATTCAGTCCCTCAGCTTTGCGAAGAAGACTCACTAACACCTCACTTACCAAAATGAACAGATATTGTGAAAGGGCCGGGGATCCCCTTGTCTCAAACCTTTTCCCATCTTGACAGGTTTTAGAGGGGAGCCATTTAGAAGAACTGAGATAGATGCTGAAGTAACGCAGGTCATAATCCATCTGACCCATTTCAAACCAAAACCCATCTTAATCAGAACCTGCTTAAGAAAAGTCCACTTGACCGAGTCGTAGGCCTTCTGAAAATCCAATTTAAGCATTGCCCCCGGAATTTTCTTCTTTTTCAACATATATATATATATATATATATATATATATATATATATATATATATATATATATATATATATATATATATATATATATATATATATATATATATATATATATATATATATATATATATATATATATATATATATATATATATATATATATATATATATATATATATATATATATATATATATATATATATATATATATGCTTTTTGCCGATGATATAGTATTGGCTGCAGAAACTAAGGAGGAGGCTAATGGTAAATTGGAGGAATGGAGGGAAGCCTTGGAGGGCAAGGGGATGCGCATAAGTCGCTCGAAGACTGAATACATGCGATGTAACTTTAGTGGGATAGAATCGATAGGGGAGCCAGAGGTGTCCATTAGGGGAGAAGCTGTTGCATGCACGTCCAAGTTCAAATATTTGGGTTCAATAATTCAGAACAATGGGGAGATTGAGGGTGACGTTGCTAACCGTATACAGACAGGTTGGCTCAAGTGGAGAGCAGCGACTGGGGTGCTTTGTGATAAAAGATTTCCTAATAGACTTAAAGGGAAATTCTACCGCGTAGCGATTAGGCCGGCTTTGTTGTACGGAACGGAGTGTTGGCCTGTAAAGAAGGCTTTCGAGCAGAGAATGGATGTAACAGAGATGCGCATGCTGAGATGGATGTGTGGTAAGACAAGGATGGACAGGATTAGAAATCAGGAGTTTAGGGAAAAGTTAGGGGTTGCACCTCTCTCTGCAAAGATGCGGGAGAACAGGCTCAGATGGTTTGGGCATGTGCAGAGAAGCACCCATGACGCCCCAGTGAGAAGGGTCGAACGCATCATAGTGGAGGGCAAGAGAAGCCGGGGAAGACCTAAGAGGACGTGGGAGGAGCAGATTAACAGCGACCTGCTCGAACTACACCTCTCTAAGGACCTGACCAGGGATAGAGCCACATGGCGGCGCCTTATTCATGTCCTAGATTACTAGACTAGTTTGATACTGTTCTGTGACTTTTGTCATCGCTTTTCACTTCCATTTTTACCTATATCGCTTATAGTTTTTTTTTTTTTTTCTTTTTTTTTTTTTTTTTTTTTTTTTTTTTTTTTTTTTTTTAATCCCTATGCTTGGCTAACGTGGGTGTAAGATGCATGTTTTCGGATTTTTGCAGGTCCTATCCTTGAAGACTCCTCTAGAGCCGAAGGACTCTTATGACCGCCCTCTCCTTATGGGTATGAGACGCCGTCGACCTTCCTTCCCCAGACCCTGGCCATAGAGTATCCATGTGCGGGAACACTGGGTATGATGATGATGATATATATATATATATATATATATATATATATATATATATATATATATATATATATATATATATATATATATATATATATATATATATATATATATATATATATATATATATATATATATATATTGTTGAGTCAAGCCCGAAATCTCAACAATGTGATGAAGGTGAATTTGATCACCTAGTAGCTTATGCTTTGGCTTGCACATATGAGAATGGTGTGGAGCATGAATCGAAGTATGGAGCGATTCGTTTTGGCTCACTTGATGAAGTCAGTATTGGAGTTGATTAGAGATGCTTTGATGAAGGCAAAGAGAATGAGAGGATTATTTTTGGGTCACTTGAAGAGATGATGACAAGTGATAATGATTTGATGAAGTGTGGAAAGGAAAGCAAGGAGGCAGCCGGCTGGGAAGTAAGACGTTCGACCCATCGAGCCAAGATTGCTCTGGAGAGCCAAAATGCAGAAACATTCCAGTAACTTCAAGGAGGCCGCTCGACCTGGTCGAGCCCAGGCGCTCGGTCGAGCGAATATGGCTGGGAACACGCGTCAGTTTCTGTTTCGGTTTTCTATTTTGCTTGGGCTCCAAGCACTTTGTACTATGTCCTTTTAGAGTATCTTAGGACTATAAAATGGAGTCTTAGGAGTCTCTTAGGATGTATTAGCGCCACATTACTAGGGGTTTACTAGGGTTTTAGCCATTGTAGAGTATTCTCGTTGTATTGGGGGTTTTGAGTGAGATTGAAAGAAAGTTTCAATCTTTAGCTTTGTGAAGTTATTCTCAAGGCTTGTGTGTTGAATCATTAGTGTATGTTGATATATTAATGATAAAAAACATATGTTGAGGGGGAGGTATCCTAAGATACCTCATTAATCATTGTGTATTGCTCTTTTTTCATTGTGCTCTGTTTTTGTTCATCTTTTCACACCTTCTTTGTTCTTGTTTCTTAACCCAAACTCCATAGCCCCATTCACAACATATATATATATATATATATATATATATATATATATATATATATATATATATATATATATATATATATATATATATATATATATATATATATATATATATATATATATATATATATATATATATATATATATATATATATATATATATATATATATATATATATATATATATATATATATATGCCAAACATGAATACTATTCTTGAAGATGTTCAAAAAAATCACCTTTACGAGCATTGTTATTAAAAGTTTATCACAATAGATAGATACATACAAACATTTGATAAACTTTATATATAAATCATTTTATTGACGTTAATTAATTGCATAATGTTACAAACTAGCCACACTTATTCAGTGTAAAGTGTAAACAATATATCCCCACGCATTCCTAAACCATACTTATTCAAGTGATTAACTTTATATATCTACGTATGGGCACTTGCATTTTTATAAATGCAAACATATTAATTAAAATTGCAGTAATCATGGTCGAATACGTGATCATAGTCGATAATATCATGTACAAAACCACCATTGTAGCTAAGAATGGAGCTAACTTTGCTACATCAGATGAGTGTGTTGTCATGAAAATCAAGCCTCTTGCATATCCGAAACTCAATTGATTGAGCCCAAGGAAAAGTAAAATTATGGAGGCGGCTTTCAGAAACTTTACATGGTAAGGGACCGACTGTAACGGGATCACAAGGAGCAATATAGCGGATAAAAGTGCAGCAAAATGCGCACTAGCATTCAAACTTATAAAGGATTTAAAATCTTTTGAAGAAATCAAATTGGGTTTGCCATTATCTTGGTTGTAACCACCAGGAGGGTTGAATGTGGTGGTATAAGTCACACTCACAATGAGCGTCGCTACCACTAAAAGAATGTTCACACTCGAATTATCATCAGTCTTCACATTTGCCTGCTTCTTCCCCTCCTCTTTTTTTACCTCTTTTCCTTTGCATTCTTTACCTTCTTTCTTTCCAAAATAATACCTTATATCACCGCATTTTATCCAAAATAACATTTCCACGAACTTGATCTGTAATTATCATCAATTCAATTAATTTCTTAGCTTTTAATCACATCTCATTAATATACAGTCTAATCATGACATAGTTCCAAACTAGTTTAGAACCAAGTTAAGTCCAATAAAATTAATGAAAACATCTACTTATACTTACGTCCCGTTTAGTTAGTGGTATTAATTGGTGGTAATAATAATGAATTATCATGTAAACTTCCATCAAAAGTTCCATATCATTCCCATGGTAATAAAACTATGATCACAAAAAAGTTTTTCTTTTTTTTTATTTTATAAATATCCATTACCACCTAAATCACCTCTCCCAATGATAATGCATTGGAATAACTTTTATAAAGAAAATGAGATGATTGAAGTTGGACAAGCATTAATGGGACTTGAGTTTTACAAAAACTTATGCAAATTACATAAACTACCTACAACCTAAGATGACGATTTAGCATTGACAATAAAAAAATAAAAAAATAAAAAAATTGCCAGACCAGACCGCTATATTGGATGGCCCCATTTTGTTATCAATAAAAATATACAAAATAAAAAATTCTTCAAGACGACCAAAATGCTACATGAGATGGTATTTGGGTATATATAGCAAACGCTATCTCAGGTACCGGTTCGGTCTAATTGACTTTAAAAAAAATCATCCTACGTGGATGGTACTATGGGAAATAAGTTTTACATGTACGCAACGTGAAAATCATTTCCCATTAAGCATTATTAGAGGCAAATTTTCCATATAAATATATTAATTAGTAAGGTTTTCCTTTCAATAATATTTATTGTAATTAGTAACAGCCGAACAAGGGCAGTTTAGGTCATGTGGAATTACCCGACCGCATAGAGTACTTTAAATAAAAGACCGTAAATATTGGTTGGTATTGTTTACCTACCTTTAATTAAACTAATTATTTGGTTTTAAGAAATGTTATCAAAACCGAGATTAAATAATAATTATGTATTTGTTCCACCCTGATTATTAATGAATTCAAAATTTCTATAGTGTATTTAACATTTACGTGATGTTCTAATTTTGACTTTCTTAAACGAAAAAAGACTGAATTTGCAACTTAAACACAGAAAAACATTAAGGTTTCACTTCAAAAAGATATTGTTTTTCTGAGAAGGGCTTGTCTTACCTCCCATCTTGATACTTCATGTGCAGTCGGATACTGCAAACTCATTTCAAACTCATCTCTAGCTGTGCGTAATTCTTTGTTTATTAAATTGCAGTTGATTTGTTTTTTCCACATCAAGCATCGCATAGTATATGTCCAACAACCTTTGGCAGCCAAATGTAACGGAGTGTTACCATCTGCATCTCCAGTATTGAGTAGCTCTTCAAAACGCTCTTGTCGTTTTAATAAATAATTTACCACATTAAAATATCCAGCTTCGGCAGCCACATGGAGAATGTTTTGTTGCTTATTATTTAGCAAACATACGCTTAGAGTAAGCATTTTAATGATTTCAATGTGCCCTTTTTTCGCTGCCTGGTGAATGGGAAATGATCCATTCTCATCTTGGTCACGTTTAAATTCTAAAGCGGGAAAATTATCAAGTAATAGTTGAACCCCCTCAATATACCCAATACATATTGCATACGACAGGGGATTTCTACCTTTATCATCAAAAGTATGCTTGAATAAATTTCCAGCGTTGTCGATTAAACTCATCAAGATGTCTGCATTATTTGAATTAAAGAGAATAAAAACTTAATAAATTGATATGTTTAAAACTTAGAATAAGCATGTTCAGCATGTTCAACCGCACAGGGCCTCGAAAAATGTAAAGCTTTCATATTAAATTAGGAGTACTTAGTATCATATGCTAGGTGTTTAAAGATACAATAATGTCAGAAAAATATTATAATTTTTAAATTTGCATATGGTGTTCATGAATTTGTCAATTTTTATTTCGTCCTCGTTCTCTACTAAGGAAGTACTCCCTCTAAACCTAATTGAATCCAATTGTCATATTGGGTCGTTTTTATTTGTTATTTCCTATAAAAAAATCTGTATATTTATATCACAAATTTTTGATATAATTAACCTTGTTCATCTTACTTATAATATTTTTATTCTTATATGGTGTCCACATATTTTCCACTAATTTTATTTTAACATTTTATATTACTTATGGTTATGGAAAAGTAATTTTAAAATGAAATGAAATCGTAATTTCTCAATATCTCTATTTTGTTATTATTTTTTCTACTACTTAGTAATATAAGATGGTCTCCTCACATGTTTTAATAATTTTGTATTTGTATATGCCTTGAATTTGTGGAGACTCATGTGTTTGCATTTGTGCGGTTATATGTATTATGTGGATTAGTGTGTGTGTAGAGATAGAATTCTATGGTTAATTAAATTTTTGACTTGATGTGTGTTGAAGGATGAGTTTAAGAGGCAAAGAAAAAAAATTTCACAAGCTGCCTAGAACAAGGCAGTCAGAGGGAAGCATTGCCTTGAACGAGTAGATAGATTGGTAGCAAATAGTAGCTTCAAAAGACAAGTGCTCGAACGAGCACTCATCAGATGCACTCCAGAAGCTGGTTTTTGGAACCACTCGAACTAGCAGAAGCATGGCTCGAACGAACGGTTTGGGCAGCATCTATATTGGATTTTGTTTTGATCTTTTGGCGTGTTTAGAGCTGTTATATGTAATTTATTTTTAGCCTTAATTACGTATGACTCATTCATGTATAATCTCCTATAAATAAGTAGCTCATATGACTTTGTAAACACATCAAATACAAACCCTTAAGCCCAAACACAGTCTTAATCTCTCATACTCTCAATTGTAATACTTCATTGTAGGGATGATAATTCAGTCCGAATCCGACCCTAGCCCGACTCGATCCGATCACAATCCGATTCGAGTCCGAGGAAAAAGTTATCCGACTCTGACTTTACGCTCCGAGTCCGAGTTTGAGACGGACCGGAGTTGGACCTTATTAAACATCCGACACTCCGACCCTGAAGAACATCCGACTTTGAATTTGACCTTTACACTAATTTTTTGTTTCCTTTAAAACTCTAAATGTGACTAATTCAAGCTCTCTCTTATACTAATTGTAATTTTCGATTTTGAAAAACTAGTTGATATTTTTATTTAGATTAATGAATCAAGATACGACAAATGAAATTAAGAGAAATAAAAATACGCCAAATCAAAACACGAGAAAATTTTGTTAAATTGTAATTTTAGGACTATTTCTCTTGTTAAAATTGAATTCAAATTAAACTACATATTTTTTTGTTAAATTGAATTTGAAAAACATATTTTGTTAATTTTGTATGCTTTAAAATCATTAATGCATTATCAAAACATTACTGTTTGATAATAATCCGACTCTGCATCCAACTCCGTTGGAGTTCTGAGAGTCCGAGTCGGGGCAAAATTGGAGTATGCATAGTCCGACTCCGAGTGGAGGTGGACTGAAAACAAAAGTCCGACTATTATCTGGAGCAAAGTCGGAGTATGTATAATCCGAGCCGAGTCCGACCCGTTGCCATCCCTACTTCATTGTGAGAGTTATACTCTATTGTTATAGTATAAACAAGATACTAGAGGAAGGAGCAATTGTTGGATGAACCTCCTTAAATACTTGAGTCATTTTGCATTGTTTATTTCCTTTTAAACATACTTTTATTTTTATTTTCATTGAAATTATATTACTTTTTCAAGGTACTTCAAACATTTTGATCTTAGTGATACTAGAGTTTGAGAATTGTTCTTAAAGTGTAATCTAGCTCTCATTTCACTTTCTATTGAGTTAGAGGGTTTCCACGCAAAAATTTATCTAGTATTTTTATTACTTCTTGGCTTTAAATTCCTTACTTGTTGCAAAATGTTTATAAAACTCCATATACTACAATTTATCCCACTCTAGTAGTATTCATTTCCTAAAACAAACATATCAAACAAATATTTAAAGTTTTAAACAATAACGGACATAATATGATTCTAATTAATTTTTTTATCTTTTGTGACCTAAAAAACTGTAACAAAAACATAATTATTATCTTTTAATTATTATTTTTTTGGCAAGTTATCTTTTACTCCCTCTATTCCTTTTTGTTTTTTCATTTTAAGGTTTTCCACTTTTATAGAGAGAAATTTAAATTTGATTTTTAATGTATATATTGAAGATAAAATATATTCATGTTGGATCTTACTAGATTCAATATATAATGTTTACAATTTTTTATAATGCGTACTTAAAGATATTAAGACTCAAAGTTTGCTTTGAAAAGCGTGCAAAAAGTAAAGTGGACAAACAAAAAAACAAAGGGAGTATTTTTTAATTATTAATAAGCTTTAAACACTCACCAATTTTCCTTGTCTCAATTGCTACATGAATGATTGATTTCATGCCCATTGAGTCGGTTTTAATAGAATGCTTGTTATTCTGAAGTCCTTGGATCATTAGGTTGATCATATCGATCTCGTTATAGCAATTCTTTATCGCCAGAAGCAACGGGGAAATTTTGTTTTTATTGAAGTAATACGCTGCATCCGGACAATAATAATATAAGTATTTAGCCACTTCCCTATGATTGTTTTGCACAGCAACATGAAGTGCTGTGTCTCCTTCCATATTTTGCTTTAGACATATGCGAGTATTGACTTCATGATTATGTGACCATATAAAAAGAGCTTGGACAGTCTTGAAATTTCCAGCCTTGGCAGCTAAGTGAATTGGAAGGTCACCATTGTTGTTAGGTTGCTCCCTTAGGTCTCCACATCCACAATCAGGATGAAGCACTTGTTTCAAAAGTTGGTGTTTTTCGATACTAGCTAATATATGTAGAATTGTATCCCCATTTGTTGGGCAACCAAGGTCTTTGAGTTGAATCCCTTTTGCCAAAATAGTTTCATTAACTTGACGCATATCATTAAGTAGCAAGTATCGGTACAAATCTTCGTCGATGGGAGATATTGAACACTTAAGCCCGTTTGCTGCCCTTTTGAACATAAAGTTCAGTCTCAGTACCATCTCTTTGTCTGCATTGTCTAAAGCTGTTAACTTATTCTTGGCCAAATTACATGCTGTTAACCCTTGCTTATTTGCTAATCCGCCATTGACATTTTCATTCTGGATTAGAATCTCAACCACCTCAATTTGTTGATCTCGAGTGGCCAAATGCAAGGGAGTGTTCCCATCTACGTCTTTTTGATTGACTAAAAATTTCACATCTGATAAATTAAGTATCAAATGAGAGACCATATGAGAGTCACCTGAGAGAGCTGCCAAATGAAAAATATTTTGGCCTTTTGCGTTAAGCAAGAACCTTGAACTTGTTAGCAAATCCACAATTCTAGTATGGCCACCAAGCACAGCCACATGAATCGGAAAAGTTTTATCCTCGTTACTTATGAATGTACTACTTGGATCATAGCGAATCAAAATCTCAACTTTCTCCAAGTAATTCATAGATGCTGCATAAGATAGGGCCGACCATCCGTCGTGCATCAAATTAGTTAACTTCACATTATAGCAAAGCATATGCTCCAATATTTCTGCGTCAGTAGTAGAATACCATTAATTGATGAGTCTATGTTGGGCGAAAAAAATTTATCATTTATCAATATGATGATATATTTGATTATTTTCTTGGCATTTATCCATTTGGAGTAAACATATATTAACTATGAAATATACAAATTTGACATGTTTTTATTTCTCACTGAAAATTTATATATTTTAAAGGTATTAAAATGGAAAGTATCAATAATAAGTATTGATTAATTTTAAATAATTGATAATTTCAATATTATTCATGGTATTATTGCGGAAAAAAGTTAAAATATAATATAATTCCCCATAATCTTTCCTAAAATATTTTTATTGGTCATTTTGAAGTTTATAACAAAATTCATGGGGAAAGCCACAAGGAGAGCCGAGGCCTAACCACTTTTGTTGAAAATGTGATCTGTTGTGTTAAGTTTTGGGTCATCAGGTCTACTTTAAACACCTCTAGTTTACATATAGTAAATAATTTGCTATTCGATAATTTAGCCCCCTCATTCAAAATCCGAACTTCGCTCCTAATCGTATTAATAAGTGTGGTGAATGTTGTAAAAATGAGTTTTCTAAACACAATTTTTTATTTTATATTCAAGTTGTTATGTTTAAAAAAAACAATTATGAACTGTATTTTATTCGATTTTTTTTAGTTAATAACATATAGATTTGAATAAGGGAAGCAATAAGCAATTGCTTAAGGCCATTGGCAGATCCAGGACTTTAAAAATTTGAGAATTTTGTTTATAAAACGAGCATCCAAAAATTTTCATTGCTCAAATCAAAAGTTACAAGTTACAACGAGATTGTTTGGTATTTTCTATTTCAGAGAAAATCCTTGAATTTAGGTATAAAAATATAGTTAATTTGTTGTTTTTCATTTTTTGATTGGGTTAAACAAGCAAAGTAGTGTCTATTTTGATCAGAAAAAAAAAATTTAATATATCACAATTGATATTAAAAAAAATAAAACTTATACATTTGTATTTTAATTTTCACTCAGAGCCTCTAAAATATTTGAGACAACTCTGCCCGAACTGAAACTGGAACTGTAACATCATTCACGGCAAAAAAAATCCTAAAAAATACTCCCTCCTATTCACCTTAAGTGTCCCATTTCCTATTGGTTCAAGTCACCCTAAATGTCTCATTTTTATTTTGGGTATGTTAACTTTACCAATTTATCCCCACTAAACTTAACTTTTTTACACCTTTATACTAGAGCTGTTCATGGGCGGGCTACCCGCTAGGCCCGCCCAATCCGGCTCGAAAAACGGGCGGGCATGGACAACCTTTTTCAAAAAAAATTAAAGTTTGGACGGGTAATACCCGCCCGCCAAGCTAAACGGGCGGGTAGCGACACCAAAAATTACCCGCGGGTATACCCGCCCGCCCGCTTAGTTTAATATATTATTTATTAAATAATTAATTTTATTAAATATTAAACTATACTACTACATGACCCATACCCAACTTTAGTTTATTATACTTTTCTACTAGCCTTAAGGTTTACTTCTTTTAGACTTTAATATTTTTAACCCTCAAAGCACTCAAGTAATCGACTATTAAAGTTCGAAAAAGTAGCCGACTCCCCCGTCTATATTCAATATTCATGTAATTTGACTATTTTGAGACTTTATATATATTTAGAGTATTTTAGATAACGTATTATATTTTTTTGTTCTTATAAAAACTTAACTGTATAATATGATTTATGTTTTAAATTTTTATAAAAAAATACCCGCCTACCCGCGGGTCCCGCCCGCTTTAAAAATGGGCGGGTAGCGACAAAAAAATATGCCCGCGAATGCGGGCGGACTTTTGAATATTTGAGCCCGCGGATAGAATTTTTAGGTGCTACCCGGTCCGCTAGCCCAAGCCCGCCCATGAACAGCTCTACTTTATACCTACTAATCCCACTTTACACATATAAAATTCTACATTTTTCTCTTATACATGTGGTTCCATTTGAATCTCCTTAAAATCCGAGAAAAGTCAAATGAGACTCCTATAATGAATAGAAGGGAGTATTAATTTTTTTTAAAAAAAGTATGGATAGCCTATGCTACCCATTGCCATAATATAGGGACGCCTATGCTTAAGGCCCTATTTTCTGGGGGCGTCATTTTGAGAACCCTACTAACATAAAAGAGCTCACCCTATTGTTAGACTATATAACTAAAAGTTTATATTTACGGTTGAGATGTCAATATATATATATATATATATATATATATATATATATATATATATATATATATATATATATATATATATATATATATATATATATATATATATATATATATATATATATATATATATATATATATATATATATATATATATATATATATATATATATATATATATATATATATATATATATATATATATGTTATATATTTATAAGATATATCGGAGTCAATAATCAGTTCAAATTTTTTGTCAAGCTGATTCGTTAACATTATATTAGAAGTCAACATGACAAAAAGGTCAAGGGTTCGAAAATAGACTACCCCTCAAATTCAAGTGCGATATTTCATAAAAGGAATGAGGAAGGCTTGTGTTACATCTTATAGCCCAAAGAACTCTTGTGTGAGGGGCATGTTAAAGTATATAAATATGATAGAATGTCAATCATTAGATTATACCAAATTTTCTAACTTCTAAGCTTTATTCAAATCTAATTACATAAATTGTTGAAATTGTTAAAACTTTTATGAGTAGCTAGTTTACTTGTAATTGTCTTAATTTCTAATCTTGCTCAGAATTGTTAAAACCCAATTAAATAAATACTTATCTTGATTTGGTTTGTTTTGGATAATATAACAAACCCTCCTTGTAATTGTATATATATACATGACCCTCCCTAGTAATAAACTTAAGCTTTCATTATCAAATTCGTCAACCTTAAGCTTTCATTATCAAATTCTTCAACCTTCTATATTTATGAAGCGATACGACACATTAATTGAGGAATGTGATTTTATTGTCAAAATAAAACAAGCCTAAATTTATTGGGATAACTAAATTTAAAAAAATAGCAAAATCATCAAGATTCATTAGAACTACCAAAACTGTTATTTGGCAATTTGACTACACCATGTCAAACGACAAAGATTTATCATTTTGGCTCCTATATTGCTAATTGCCGATAGACATAAGACATACTGTTGAATCAAGCCCGAAATGTCATTGTGATGGAAGCGAGTTCGATCACCTCGTGGCGTACGCTTTGGCTTGCACGTTTGAGAGCGAGGTAGCAAGTGCGAGGAGGTACGAGGGCTTGCGTTTTGGGTCAATCCATGAAGTGATTGATGATGATGATTTGATGAAGTATGGAAAGGAATGCGTTGGAAGAGAAGAGCTCGACCAAGTATGAAGTATGAAGTCGAGCCATTGAGGAAGAGGTCGAGCATAGCTCGAGCAACAAAGCAGCAGCAGGTCAGTAACTTTTGGCTGCCCGTTCGACCGAGTCAAGCCACCTTGCTCGATCGAGCGGATCACGTACAAAAGTTTCTGACGCGTTTTTGTTGTTATCCACGGTTTGCTTGGGCTCCAAGCTCTTTTGTACTATGGTACTCTAGAATGTATTTGGGCTATATAAGGAGTCTAAAACCCTTATAGAAGTAGTGTGAGGCATATTCAAGATTGAGAGCTAGGGCTTTACACCAAAAGAGTTCTTCTTCCTTGTTTATGTATATTGAGAGAGTTTGAAGGAAAGCTTTAAACTTTGTCTTTAAGGAGTGTTCTTAGAGCTTAGATTTGAGTCATTAAAGTATTGTGGTTTATGATAATGATTAGAAACTTGATATGAGGGGGAGGTATCATAAGATACCTCATTACTCTTGTGTTGTGGGTTGTTTATTGTTGTGCTCTGTTTTTGGTGTTCTTCTTTGCATTTCTTTTATTCTTGTTTCTTCACTAAACTCTTAGCTCATTCACAACAATTCGTATCAGAGCTTTAGGTTAGATTTGTGGGTTGTTTTGTGGGTGAAAGTTTGTGTCTTTGGTGGGAAAAACAAGATGGGTGATGGTGCAAAGTTCAATGTTCCTTTGTTTGATGAGAGAATGAACTTTGCGGTGTGGAAGAGCACCATAATGGATTTGTTGGTGCAACAAGGGATTGATGAGGCTCTTGAGAAGAGTAAGCCCACAACCATGGATGAAGGAAAACGGATGGCTATGAAGAAGAAGGCAGTGATATCTATTAGGCTTGCCATTTCACTTGAAATCAAGTATAACTACTTGGATGAGACCGACCCCAGTGAGTTGTTGGAGAAGCTTCAAAAGGTTTATGCTTCTAAGTCTTTGACCAACAAGTTGTGCTTGAGATGGGATTTGTATCAACTCATGAAGGAGGAGGATACAACTATACAAGATCACATTAACACATTCAATCAATTGGTGTGCCAATTGTTGAATGCCGATGAGAAGCTTTCCGAAATGGAGAAGGCACTACTACTATTGGCTTCTCTTCTAAAGAGCTACAAAAATATAGTTCAAACTTTGCTTCTTGGAAGGGTTACCATCACTCTTGATCAAGCTTTGGCGGCATTGAGAGAGAATGATCGGTTCATGCAGAGGCATGGTGAGGGGGATGAGAAGAAGGGTGGTAGTGAGGCTTTGTTTGGGGAAGGCTCAAGAGGGAGATCTAAAGATGGGTATCAAACACAGGGGAAGTCTAAAGTGAGGAGTGACTATAGTGACAATGAGTGTTACTATTGTAAGAAGAAGGGGCACATTCAATCAATATGTAGGGAGATGAAAGAAGACCTCAAGAAGGTGAAAGAGTTGAAGGTTGGTAGAAGAGATGGTGAAAGTAGCGGGAGCGCCGCTCTAGGCTTTGTTGATGATGATGATGACTATGAGGGAGCACTTCTAGTTGATGGGGGAGTGACTTGTGGGAAGGAATGGGTGATTGACTCCGGTTGCTCATTCCATATATGTTGTGAGAAGAAGAAGTTTGTTAAGCTTAACACTAGTTGTGGAGGCCTTGTCACCTTACCAAATGATGAGAGGGTGAAGGTGGAAAGTATTGGAAAAGTTGATGTTATGACACATAATGGTGTCAAGAGGAGGCTAGGTGGTGTGAGGCATTGTCCTAAGCTTGAGAGGAACCTCATATCACTTTGTAGATTGGAGTCTAAGGGATGCACTTTCAAAGCTAGTGGAGGCTTGTTGAAAGTCATTAAAGGGAACAAGGTGCTCATGATGGGGAGAAGGAGTGGGAGCAACTTGTATGTGCTACAAGTTGAAAGTGGTTACCTAGGCCACAAGGATGTTTGCAAGTCACCCAAGAAGGTGACAATTGATGATGATAGGAGATTTGGGCTTGAGGAGGAAATTGTTGAATCAAGCCCGAAATGTCATTGTGATGGAAGCGAGTTCGATCACCTCGTGGCATATGCTTTGGCTTGCACGTTTGAGAACGAGGTAGCAAGTGCGAGGAGGTACGAGGGCTTGCGTTTTGGGTCAATCCATGAAGTGATTGATGATGATGATTTGATGAAGTATGGAAAAAGGAATGCGTTGGAAGTGCAACAACAAGTCTTGAGAAGAGCTCGACCAAGTCGAGCCATTGATGAAGAGGTCGAGCATAGCTCTAGCAACAAAGCAGCAGCAGGTCAGTAACTTTTGGTTGCCCGCTCGACCAGGTCGAGCCACCTTGCTCGACCGAGCGGATCACGTAGAAAAGTTTCTGACGCGTTTTTTTTATTCACGGTTTGCTTGGGCTCCAAGCTCTTTTGTACTATGGTACTCTAGAATGTACGGCTATATAAGGAGTCTAAAACCCTTATTAGAAGTAGTGTGAGGCATATTCAAGATTGAGAGCTAGGGTTTTACACCAAAAGAGTTCTTCTTCCTTGTTTATGTATATTGAGAGAGTTTGAAGGAAAGCTTCAAACTTTGGCTTTAAGGAGTGTTCTTAGAGCTTAGAGTTGAGTTATTAATGTATTGTGGTTTATGTTAATGATAAGAAACTTGATTTGAGGGGGAGATATCATAAGATACCTCATTAATCTTGTGTTGTGGGTTGTTTATTGTTGTGCTCTGTTTTTGGTGTTCCTCTTTGCATTTCTTTTGTTCTTGTTTCTTCACTAAACTCTTAGCCCATTCACAACACATACGAGTCATCATTGCTTTTTAATTATCTATCTTTATAGCTAGGTAGCAAACAACAATTTTAATAAAACAAAATTTGACTAAAATGATATTTTAGTCTTTAGATAATCTTGGATACTTTCACTCACAAATTAGCCATTTTGGGATATCCTTTCACGTTTCCCATATTAGTTGTATCTACTTACTATCTATTATATTATTATTATACTAGTATACAAACTCGTGCAATGCACGAAATTTGTAAGTATTAAAATATCTCTAAATAAAAATTTGGTGTAATTTGCAATTTTAATCTATAAAAGTTATTTCATTTGGTAAAGCTCTATAAAATCGTCATTTGCAATTTTTTTATTCTTTTATCGTATTGTGTGATTGTATGATTTGATGTGATAAAAATCTTTTCAAAAACTTACCTTTAATACTTAAAATCATATTTAGTGCTAAACTCCATAAAATCGTCATGTGGTATTTTCTATTGTCTACTTTTTTGTAGTATTGTATGATCGTACAATATCATTTGTATGATATGATAAGATATGCTATATGATTGTATGATTTGATCTAATAAAAATTCTTTTTGAAAACTTACCTTTAATAGTTAAAATCATAATTAATGCAATACTCTATAATATTGACATGTGGAATTTTCCAGTCCTTTTATAGTATTGTATGATGATATGATACTTAAAATCATATTTAGTGCTAAACTCCATAAAATCGTCATGTGGTATTTTCTATTGTCTACTTTTTTGTAGTATTGTATGATCGTACAATATCATTTGTATGATATGATAAGATATGCTATATGATTGTATGATTTGATCTAATAAAAATTCTTTTTGAAAAATTACCTTTAATATTTAAAATCATAATTAATGCAATACTCTATAATATTGACATGTGGAATTTTCCAGTCCTTTTATAGTATTGTATGACATGATATGATTTACAACTGATAATAATTTTTTTAGGTGTATTAAACAATAATATTATTTGACACAAGTAATACTCCCTTTTATTTTCAATTATTGTCTAATTTGATTTATTGATATTATTCATCAATCACTAGTAATTTGTATATTAATACTTAATGTGTCACATTTGACTTTTCTTACTATTTTATAGTTGGTCAAATGGAAATATATGCGAAAGAGAAATGTGTAGTATTTTTAAATTTTAATAGGGGTAAATTGGGTTTAGGTGATAAAGGTGTGAAAAGATAAGGTTTCGTACTGGATAAAATTCTAAAGTTAACATACTAAAATAAAATCGAGACATTTAGGGTGAGTGGGTGACTTGAGTAAATAAGAAACTTTGACGGAGTATAAATTTTATAAACATTAGTATTTTATAATTTTTAATTAAATACTTGTTGAGATATATATACTTGAATACGTGTAACTGTGAAATCAAATAGCGCAATAATAGTGAATAGGAGGGAATATGAATTACCCGACGTAGTAGCGGCAACAGCAGCATGTAGTACGGACTGACCTTCCCTCAAATTCTTAAGTGCGTCTTCTTTGAAGGGCTGCATCAGGTCTAACATGCGCTTAACCAAAGGAGGAAGCTCCCTCATGATAGCCAAGAACAAGGGACAAATCCCTTGTTTATTCATAGCATAGGCAGCACCAGGATACAACTTTACCAAATCCACCACAGTCTGGTAATCTTCAACATCATATAATTCTAAGGAAATGTGGAGAGGTGTATTCCCTTCCTCATTAATACACCCTAATACTTGACCTTTTTCTTTTTGGTTGGTTTTTTTCTTTAGCCATTTAATCATGGCTCGGACAGAATTGTTTAATCTGCCAGTTTTGATGGCAGAGTGAATGGGAAGATCTCCAAAAGAATTCCTAATAATCATCAATTTTGGACATTGATTGAGAATGAAATTCACAAGACCAACATGACCAAAGCTGGCTGCAATATGCAGGATATTGCTCCTGTCTCTTGCACACCTAAGCTTCATCAGGCCATCGTCGATTCGTGAACTTTTCATGGTTGTGCTAAAGCCGGACACATTTCCAGTGACAAGAAGTTGGTACAACTCTGCATCAATGGGAGAGTATTCTTCTTCACCGCCGTTATTAGAAGCGGATAATGCCATTGATTTGCCAAGTAATTAATGACCAATCAAACTCTCTTCAAGGTCTGATATTATTCTTAATTTCTTTTGTGTTATGTTTATTCCTCTGATATGGACTCGCTTAAATAAGGATTAGAGAAACAGCTTTATTTGCAATTTGCAATAAATTATTACTTACTGTTTAGATTTAAGTCATGAGGTATATACTTTTATATTCCATGCATTTACTAATAAGTAAAATGAAGACTCACTAACTTATGTCGTCAACGGGAGATAATAAAGAAACTTCAATGGAATCTGTAGCGCCGAAAGAAAAGAATTATTAAAACTAGAGGTATCCAAAAGTGACCCCATGTGAAACCAAAAGTAAACCGACCCGATAATATGTTCTTTTTAGGATTATTGAATCGATATTATTCGACCCAAAGTTATACTCGAATCGGTTGACTGAACTCGAGTTATAATCGATTTTTCCAACCAATAGATAAGTGTTAAACGAGATTACCTGAACCTAATAATGACCGACCCAAGTCATATCCGACCTGAAAACTGCTCAAAACTGAACTCGATCCGGCTAAAACCGACTTAATACGAACGAAGTTTAGATCGAACTGCTGTAAACCTGAACCAATTTTTTACATAAAAGTATGATCAACTCATATTTAATCATCTTATTAATTATTTTAATAAAGTGATAAATGTTTCAATAAAATAAGTTTTATAAATACATGGTTTCATATATTTAGAGTTAATAATCAATGGTCAATGTTTATTTAACTACTTATAATTGAATTAGATGAAAATTGATAATTTTAATTTCAGTCAAATAAGTAAAAGTAACAATTTATTAATGATCACTAATTGATTTGCATTTTCACTATTTTTCTTTAAGTAAAGAAACCTTATCATCAATTAAAAAATGACTTAAACTTTAATCTGCTACTGACTCGATTAATAGTAATTAGTAATTCACAATTCGTAATTGAATTTCTACTTTTAAAAAAATACCCGAACCCGATTTGTATCCGTTAAAACCGAACCAATTATTATCCGATGACAACCCGAGACCGATTGCAACTCGACACGAACTTCAACCGACACCGAACTGAAGCTAATTAACCTGTTAGCTCGAATAACTGATCTTCAACCGAACCGTGATCAATCGACCCGACCTGACCCGAATGTGACCCGTCGTATCACGCATTCGAAACATAATCAATCAGAAACACAACCGAACCGAATGACTCCCGTCCGAATGAACACCTCTAATGAAAACCAACTGCCCATCCACTATAATAAATTAACATGAGGATTAACCAGTGACCCACATATCTAAGCTGATACATTAACATGAACAAGCTTAGATCAGAGACTTTAATATGTTATAATACCAACTCTAAATACCAACTTAACTTAACTTATTTGTATCTTTTTAATTTTTATACTCCAAATATCAACTTTAATAGGTTATAATACCAACTTTAAATACCAACTTTAATAGATTATAACATCAACTCCAAATAACAACTTTTATAGGTTATAATACCAACTTTAATAGGTTATAACACCAACCTCAATAAGTTATAACACTAATTCCAAATAGGGTCAAACGCGCGCATTGGTTTTTAGGTTTTTCTTTATTTATAATTGTTGTGCGGGGCTTGGAAGAGTCATCTCTTATAAAGAAAGTCTCTAAGGAGAGGGGTCAATGTTAATTCTTTTATATGACCTTTCACGAACAGTGATATGCGATTATATTTTAGATTGTGTTATTAACTAACCTGCAAAATTGTAAACTTATTTGTGTTATCAATTTACAATCATTGTCATCAAGTATTAAGAAATCAATAAATAATCAATTACACATGTACACATGTGTACGTAAACTTTTCTATTGTGAATGATATTTCTCTCTCAATTGTTCTTGAGAATATTAGGAAAATTTACAATGAGATATAAACAACTACTATCTACACTATTATACTTACTAAGTATATATGTAAGTGCATAAAAAGAAATGTTTATGTTCTTTGTAAATTATAAAAATAGAAAATAAACAAAGAGTTTATAACTCTCTTTGAATGTTCAAGTTAAAAAAAAATATAAAATGCAAGTATTCTCAAGGGAAGGAGATAAAATCAGAAATAAATAATGAATATGCAATTATTATAGAGATGGCAAGATGTCATACCATCCTTTCAAACATATAATTGATATATTAATTAGTTTAAATAAATGGATATAATTCTTACATTATCGTATAAACCAACAAAACTAAATTACAATACGAACCGACACATGCAGACGCATTTGCTCGACCGGATGCATCCGTTCGATCGGGTCAAGCGATGGTCGAATGCCTCATCCGTTCATATCCGCTCGACTGGGTCAAACAAAGGACGTTCTTTTGCGTGTTACATACTTGCTTTTGTATGTTTAAGAACTCTAGACCTTACGTTATATATCAATTATATGTCTACTAACTGCATAATACATGATATATATCCTATATTTTATTATAGAAACTCGTGCAATGTACGGATTTATGAGTGTGAAATATATGTGAATATAACTTCAAAGAATAATGCAAGTATATATACTATATAATTGGCTTTAGGTAACACCCTTAAAGTGTAACCTAAAGTGCTAAAAGTGTTACTATAGACCTAAGGTAACACATTTTTGGGTGCTACATCTGGCGGTGTTACCTATTCTCTTAGGTAACACTTTTACATGCAAATGGTAACACTTTTAAAAGTGTTATATTAAATAACTTTAGGTAACACTTTTTTTGCATATGTATCATTTTCATAGTGTTACTTATCATTTCTTTTGTAACACTTTTTTCTAATTAGGTATCACTTTTTCACCCCATCAATTAAGCTATTGTAACACTTTTCAATAATGTATCACTTTGAACTACTTTATGTAACACTTTGCTGAGGATTAGGTAACATATTTTTCATTTTAGGTAACACTTTTTCAAATCAATTAAACTAATGTAACACTTTAAAAAAACTAAAATTTTGCAATTAATTGCTGCTTGTAGGAATCGAGCATGCAGTCTGTGTGCCCCAGTGCCTCTGAAGTTGATTTGCATCCACTGCCAACTGAGATGCATGATATTAGTGATTTATTATGAAATCAAATGGATATATTCCCGTTTGCAAATAACTATAAACACATACCACATTATATTATGATCATATACATGACTTTTTGAAGCAAAAATTAATTAAATATTGATTTTTTAATTAAATATTGATTTTTTAATTATTATTATGATATAAGAAAATTATATATTATGATCATATACATGACTTTTTGAAGCAAAAATTAATTAAATATTGATTTTTTACTTATTATTATGATATAAGAAAATTATCAATGATACCCCTGTGTTATAGCAATTTATCAATGGTGTCCTTGTGCGTTTTTAGTTCTAATGGTAACTCTACCTTTTGGAGCTAATTACAAACGTGACATTGCTCATCTTTTTTTCGTTAAATTGACATTAAATGTCTTTTAAAAGTAAGAGAAATTATCATTGGTTGATAAGTCCAATTATTTGCGCTTATCCGTGCTATTTTAATGCTCCTTGTATGAAGCTTAAGTGGGATTTAGGATTAATAATAGTGAATTATAATTTTGTCTCATGTGCTTAATTTTGTATTCTTATGATATATGAGGCGAAATTGGAGTTTTGATCGGATCTGGAGTGATAAGAGGGTGAAAGCCTGGAGAAATAGCGTAAGACCCCTAGAATATGTGAAGAGCGGTGCTCGTTTAAAGATGTTTTACAATGAAGATGGGCAAAAGAGAAGTAGATGTGTTCAAAACAAACCCGATGACCTGATAGACACCCGACTTTATAACCGAACCCGATTTGACCCGATGATGTGCAAATTTTATTTTAATCGCAAGCGCACGGTGTACGTGTAGTTGCGGGTCGAACACAAGGAAGTTAGGACAAGAAACTTGGTAAATTCGATTGATTATATTGCTTAGTGAGAAAAAAGATTGATTGGTTGTTTTCTAACAAGCTAAAAATGCAATAAGAAATATGGGATTAAGCTATATGATGAAAGCATCTAGGGTATTGGGAATCCCCTTAAGTCTTATATGATTTAATTTTCATTAGTGTCTATGAAAAGTCGGAATAAATTCGTGGTTAAACATGATCTTGTTAATCTCAAACTCTCGCTCTGTTGATTAACTATTAAATTTAGACCCAATTAATTTGATTCTCACACGCTAATTTTATTGAACGGATCAATAAAAATTTAACTAAAATTTACCCTAAAGCAAAGTCGATCCCAATCTCACACGCTAGTTCTATTGACTAGTCTGATAAAGTCACAAAGCATATTTAATTTAGGGTTAATTAGCACAATTTAACCACTTTAATCCTTAGTTTTATAGACACATTCAAGAATCGAATCATATTCAACTAATAGGTTCAAAACCCTAACCCTAGAAAATGGATCTACTCATTAATCATGGTAAAAACAATAAATAAAAACCCTAGAATGAAACTAAGCATGATAAAAGATGATAATAATGAAATTTGCAAGGAAAAAAATAATTAAACTATGAGACAAACAATTAAAGATCCAAGAGCCAAAAATAAATATGAAGAACAATACTACTTTTAATGAATGACAATTTCTAAGAAAATAATTAAAGTTTGACAAAGAAAGATTTAACTAATACAAAATTGATAAAGAAAGATTAAACTATTAATAAGAAAGACAAGAAATTAAAAGCTTACAAGGAATAAAAATGGTGTTCAATGGAGAAAGATTAAGGAGGAAGGAGGAAGAAGAACAAAGTTTCAATCTCCCTCCTCATGCTCCCTCAAGGAGGCTTCACCTAAATGCCTCTAATTACCCACTAAATATAACCCTAAGTGGATAATTAAAATAAAGATAAAAGAAAACAATACAAAATTAAAGTAATTAGAAACGAATGAGCGGAAAAATCAGAAGCAACATCTGACTCGGCGGCCACTTCCACGCCCAGGCAGCTGAGTCGGCGGTTTTGGTTGACAGCTTCAGCAAACTTCAAACGTTCTCCATTTCTTGCTCGGTTATCGTAATCGGACATACAATATACCGTTGGAAAGCTCTTGAAGTCTAGTTTCCAATGCCGCAAACTTTGCATTAATGCAATATTGCTATCAAACGTTATGGCCAAAAGAGTAGACATATATCAAATTTCACCTCAAAACTTTTGCATTAACAACACTTTTCTACTCTTTTGCTCTTTTACTCTTCATGGCTCAACAAAATTGTAGCTTGATATGTTTTTTGAGCACTGTATACATGGTTAGCACCAAAAACCCACAAAAATGACTCAAGATTGCACAATTCACCCATTTTTCCATAATACGACCATGAAACACCGAAATAGAGTGAAAACACACAAAATGGCCCTAAACCGCCTCTAAACATTGGAAATGGGCATAGAAATGCAAGCGATGAGTGCAAATAATTGCACTTATTACCCGACTTAAAAGTAGATCTACAATTATGTAAAAACCTATGTGAACACAAAATTCGATTTTGAACCGACCCAAACCACCTGACTCGAAATCAACCCGATGATCCAAATGAACACCTTGAGAAAAGAGTAGAAAAGTGCTTAAAAGACAAAAGTTTTGACGTAAAATTTGATACATGCTCACTCTTTTGATCATAAATTTTGATAGAGAGGTCACGTTAATGCAAGGTTTGCGGCATTGAAAAGTAGACTTCAAGATCTTTCTACCAGTTTATTATATGTCCAAATCTGAAAGCCGAGCGAGAAATGGCGGTTATTCAAAGTTTGCTAGTTAGACCCAAAGCGACGACACGCTACTCTCAGGCGATGACTCGCTGCTCCCATGTAACAACTCGTCGCTCTTCTCTTAACTCTCTTTTCCAGGCAAAGCATATGCAACGACTCGTTTCACCCGATGTGGCGAGTCGACACTTTTCCGTCAGAAGGCAATTTGACGGTTTTCTTCCCAATTTTTGAACCCACTATTTAAAGTGGCGGTTACATTTTAGTATTCTCATTCAGTCTTTTTTAGAGAACTTTTAGATTTCCTTTGTACTCTACATTTTGGTTTTTAGATTTCCTTTGTACTCTACATTTAATAACACTCTTTTAAGTTGTGTAGTTAGCCTTGTTTGTTTTATTAGCAAATTACTTTATAATATTTTCCTAAAGATAACACCCCTTTAGTTCAAAAGTAACACTTTTAAATTAGGAAGATTAGTTCTCTCGATTTTCATATAAGGATGGTCTCACTAGAACTTCCTCACATACACACACGTGCTCGCGTGCACACGCACATATATGCTTGCCAAACATGAATACTATTCTTGAAGATGTTTAGAAAACCACCGTTACAAGCATTGTTATTAAACGTGTATCATAATAACTAGCTAGTACAAATGATAACCTTTATATTAAAAATCATTTTCAAAAATTATTTTTAATTATTAAACTGACGTTAAATAAATGCGAAATATTACAAATTAGCGTACACTTATTAAGTCTAATCAATATATCCCCACACATTCCTAAGCCATACGTATTCAAGTGAATAAATTTTTATATCTATGTATGGGCACTTTCATTTTTATACATGCATACATATTTTTTAATGTTGAAACAATCGTGGGCAAAATCGTGCTCATAGCTGATAATAGGATGTAGAGCACACACGCTTTAGGTATCCATGGAGCTGACTTTGCCGTATGAGATGAGTGTGGTGTAATCAAAGTCAAGCCCTTTGCATATCCCAAACTCATCAGTAGGAGCCCATAGAAAAGAAAATATATCGAGGTGAGTTTCAGCACCATGGCATTGACAGTGAACAACTGTAACGGGATCACAAGGAGCATTATAGCGGATATAAGTGCATAAGAACACGCATTACTATTCAGATCCATAAAGGACTCAAAACCTTTGGAAGAAATCAAAGACGGTAAGCCAGTGTTTTGGTTGTAACCGCCAGGAGGGTTGAATGAGGTGGTATAAGTTACACTCACAATGAGCGTAGCTACCACTAAAAGAATGTTGACACTCGAACTTTCAGTCCATCCCCAGGATCGAGTCTTCACATTTGCCTGCTTCTCTTCCTCTTTTTTTACCTCATTTCCATTGCACTCTTTACCTTCCTTTTCTCGCAAATAATATCTTATATAACCGCCTTTTATCCAAAATAACATATCCACCAGTTTGATCTGTTATTATCATCAATTCAATATACTCACTTAGCTTATAATCACATCTCATTAATATACAGTCTCATCATGAGATATTTCCAAACTAGTTCAGAACTAAGTTAAGTCCAATAAAATTAATGAAAACATCTACTTATACTTACGTCCCATTTGGTTAGTGGTATTAATTGGTGGCAATAAGAATGAATCATCGTGTAAACTTTCATCAAAAGTTCCATATCATTCCCATGGTAATAAAACTATGATCCCAAAAAAGTTTTTATTTTTTTTTTTTATAAATATCCATTACCACCTAAATCACCTCTCCTAATGGTAATGCATTGGAATGAATTTTGTAAAGAAAATGAGATGATTGAAGTTGGACAAGCATTAATGGGACTTTTGTTTTACAAAAACTTATGCAAATTGCATAAACCTACAACCTAAAATGACGATTTAGCATTAACAATAAAAAAATAAAAAATAAAAAATAAAAAAATTGCCAGACCAGACCGCCATATTGGATGGCGATTTTGTTATCAATAAAAATATACAGAATAAAAAAAATTCTTCAAGACGACCAAAATGCTATATGAGATGGTATTTTGGTATATAAAGCAAACACTATCTCAGGTAGCGGTTCGGTCTTATTGACTTTAAAAAAATCGTCCTGCGTGGATGGTACAATAGGAAATAAGTTTTACATGTACGCAACGTGAAAAATATTTCCCATTAAGCTTTATTAGGGGCAAAGATTCCAAATAAATATATCAATTAGTTAGTTTTTCCTTACAGTAATATTTATTGTAATTAAACTAATTAGTAACAGCCAAACAAGGGCGGTTTAGGTCATGTGGAATTACCCGACCGCATAGAGTACTTTATATGAAAGACCGTAAATGTTGGTTGGTATTTGTTTACCTACCTTTAATTGTAGATTTCATCAAAGAAGAAATTGAGAATGACAATTTTAGGGAAGTCATTCTCAAATCTTTATCTTTAACCACTTTTAAAACATTGGTGGATTGACTTTTTATTTGCCAAATACTAAATTTGAGTCAAATCGACATTTTCAAATGAAATCAACATTTCCAAACATAGCAATATTGTATTTAACATTTACGTGATGTTTTAATTTTGACTTTCTTTAAAAGACTGAATTTTCAAAATAAACACATATAAAACATTAAGGTTTTCAAGTCACTTCAAAAAGATGTTTTTCTGAGAAGGGCTTGTCTTACCTGCAGTTGTATTATTGCGTTTGCAGTCGAATATTGCGAACTCATTTCAAAGTCATCTCTAGCTGTGCGCAATTCTTTGTTTATTGAATTGCAGTCGATTTGCTTTTTCCACATCAAGCATCGCATAGTATATGTCCAACAACCTTTGGCAGCCAAATGTAACGGAGTGTTACCATCTGCATCTCCAGTATTGAGTAGCTCTTCAAAACAATCTTGTCTTTTTAATAAATAATTTACCACATTAGAATTTTCGGCTTCGGCAGCCACATGGAGAATGTTTTGTTGCTTATTATTTAGCAAACATATGCTTAGAGTAAGCATTTTAATGATTTTAATGTGCCCTTTTTTCGCTGCCTGGTGAATGGGAAATGATCCATTCTCATCTTGGTCACGTTTAAATTCTAAAGTTGGAAAATTATCAAGTAATAGTTGAACCCCCTCAATATACCCAATACATATTGCATATGACAAGGGATTTTTACCTTTGTCATCAAAAGTATGCTTGAATAAATTTCCAGCGTTGTCGATTAAACTCATCAAGATGTCTGCATTATTTGAATTAAAGAGAATTAAAACTTAATAAATCGATATGTTTAAAACTTAGAGTAAGCATGTTCAGCATGTTCAACCGCACAGGGCTCGAAAAATTTAAGGCTTTCATATTAAACTAGGAGTACTTATCATATGTTAGGTGTTTAAAGATACAAAATTGTCAGAAAAAATATTATAATTTTTAATTTGCATACGACGTTTATAGAATTTGTCAAGTTTTATTCCGCCCTCGTTCTCTACTAAGGAAATACTCCTGAACCTAATTGAATCCAATTGTCATATTGGGTCGATTTTATTTGTTATTTCCTATAAAAAATCTGTATATTTATATCACAAATTTTTGACATAATTAACCTTGTTCATCTTACTTATAATATTTTATTCTTATGATGTCTACATATTTTCCACTAATTTTATTTTAACATTTTATATTACTTATGGTCATTACATAATTCAAATTAAATTAAATTATATAAATATTTTTTTAATAATTATGGTCCTCATATATTTCCACTAACTTTCTTTTAATGATTTTTTTAATTATTATGGTATTCACATTTTCTCCATTGACTTAATTATTTAATATAATAATCTATCAATCATTTAAAAGATTCATTTTTTCTTAATTTTTGAAAATAATCCTTATGAAAATATCAATAGGAAATAGAGGGAGTAGTAAAGTTCTATAAGGCAACAAGTAATCCAATATAACCAATACATGCACCATTTCAATCTTATATATCTATAATTGTGCTTGGTTAAAAAAATTATAAAAAGTCAATATTAATAAAATTTACCTTGATACCAATCAAAAAATATCTCACTTGACTATATTTTAACTTATAAATTGAGAATAAAATACAAATTAAAAGTGATTAGTGAACAGTCTTTAAAAAATAAATAGGACATCAGATCAGAACAAAAGAAAAAATAGAATTTATATTTAAAGATAAATGGATGAATAACTACTTTGTTGGGTTCAAAACTAAAGAACAAATACTTTTGGTAGTCATTTGCAAATTCATAACTTTAACTAATTTTGAAAATACTTGTGAAACTAAATCAATTCAAAAGTTAAATGTTTTAACTTTAACTAAATTATGTCTGTTTTAGATTTCACACATTGTTGTGAGATTGGTTGTAGAAAAGTAATTTTGAAATGAAATGAAATTATAATTTCTCAATATCTCTATTTTGTTATTATTTTTTCTACTACTTAGTAATATAAGATGGTCTCCTCACATGTTTTAATGGTTTTGTATTTGTATATGCCTTGAATTTGTGGAGACTCATGTGTTTGCATTTGTGCGGTTAAGGCTATGTAATATGTGGATTAGTTATGGAAAAGTAATTGGTTGAAAATGAGTGAAGGATAATTTTTGAGGTTTTGAGTCAAAAAAATAAAGTCAATCCACCTTATATTGAAAGAGATTAAAGCGGACTTGACTTTTATATATTTTTAAAAGTATGAGTTCATACTTGTAAAGATCATGGCAAGTTGGCAACCATAAATATCAACTAGGATTTAAAATACATTTCATAGAAGGTCCAAACACGTCGATACAAAATATAATTTCATCTGAGATGAAGTAGAGGACAAAAAAAAGTGGGTTTTGGTGAATATTAATACTAAAGAAAACCCAACCAACATGATGACGATGCCATTGCCTAACAACAAGTTCAATTTGTGTTTGGACTTAATTGGTCTAGCTCCGGACTTGATGTGATGCCCTTTGGGGTATGTGAGGTGTGTAAGTTGTTTTATGTTTTGTTTATATGCTTGTAAGATGAAGTGGATTGGAGAATGCTTTGACTTATGACCTCAAATTAAGGTGGAAATTGTTAAAGGAATATTGTGACTTAAGTGCGCATCAAGTCTATGCATTAGTGTGAGTGTGTAGAGATGGAATCCTATGATTAATTAAGTTTGTGACTTGATTTGTGTGTTGATGATGGTGTTTAATTTGGTGTTAAATGCATGAAATTATGAAGAATTTAGAAGTAACTTAAACATACGATGATAATGGGAAATGATAAATAATAGTTAATAAGGAGTTTAAGAGGCAAAGAAAATATTTTGCACGACATGTCTAGAACAAGGCAGTTAGAGGGAAGCATTGCCTTGAACGGGAAAATAGATCGGTAGCAAACAATAGCTTCAAAAGACAAGTGATCGAACAAGCTGCAATGGTGCTCAAATGAGCACTCATCAAATGCACTCCATAAGCTAATTTTTAGAACTGCTCGAACGAACGGCGGCCTGGGCAGCAGCTACATTGGATTTTGTTTTGATCTTTTTGAGTTTTTAGAGCTGTTATATGTAATTTATTTTTAGCCTTAATTATGTATGACTCATTAATGTATAATCTCCTATAAATAGTTAGCTCATACCCCTTTGTAAACACATCAAACACAAAACCCTATGCCCAAACACATTCTTAATTAATACTTCATTGTGAGAGCTGTTATACTCCATTGTTATAATATAAACAAGAAATTAGAAAAAGTAGTCTTCATGGGGTGAACCTCCTTCAATAGTCATTTTGCATTGTTTCTTTCCTATTAAACATTTTTTTCATTGAAATTCTATTTGTTTATCAAGGTACTTCAAACATTTTGATCTAGGCGATACTAGAGTTTGAAAAATATTCTTAAACTGTAATCTAGGTCTGATTTCACTTTCTATTGAGCTAGAGGGTTTCCACGCAACAATTTATCTTGTATTTTTATTACTTCTTGGCTTTAAATTCCTTGTTGCAAAATGTTTCTAAAACTCCATATACCACAGTTTATCCCAATCTAGTAGTATTCATTTCCTAAAAACAAACAAATCAAATAAATATTGACATAATATGATTCTAATTAATTTTTTGTCTTTTGTGACTTACAAAACCAAACAAAAATCATAATTATTATCTTTTGATTATTATTTTTTGGCTTGTTATTTTTTACTCCCTCTGTTTCTTTTTATTTTTCACTTTAAGGTTTTCCACTTTTGGAGAGAAAAATTAAATTTAATGTTTGAAGTATATATTGAACATAAAATATTTTCATCCTGGATCTTGCTAGATTTGTCTTATGAACAAAGAGAGTATTTTTTTTAAAAATTATTAATAAGCATTGAACACTCACCAATTTCCCTTGTCGCAATTGCTACATGAATGATTGATTTCATGCCCATTGAGTCGGTTTTAATAGAATGCTTGTTATTTTGAAGTCCTCGGATCATAGGGTTGACCATACCGATCTCGTTATGCCAATTCTTTATCGCCAGAAACAACGGGCAAATTTTGTTTTTATTCAAGTAATACGTTGCGTCCGGACAATAATTATATAAGCATTTAGCCACCTCTCTATGATTATTTTGCACAGCAACATGAAGTGCTGTGTCTCCTTCCATATTTTGCTTTAGACATATGCGAGTATTGACTTCACGATTATCTGGCCATATAAAAAGAGCTTGGATAGTCTTTAAATTTCCAGCCTTGGCAGCTAAGTGAATTGGAAGGTCACCATTGTTGTTAGGTTGCTCCCTTAGGTCTCCACATCCACAATCAGGATGAAGCACTTGTTCCAAAAGTTGGTGTTTTCCCATACTAGCTAATATATGTAGAATTGTATCCCCATTTGTTGGGCAACCAAAGTCTTTTAGTTGAGTCCCTTTTGCGAAGATAGTTTTATTAACTTGGTGCATATCATTAAGTAGCAAGTCTCGATACATATCTTCGTCAATGGGAGATATTGAGCACTTAAGCCCGTTTGCTTCCCTTCTGAACATAAAGTTCAGTCTCTGTACTATCTCTTTGTCTACATCATTTGAAAATGTTAACTTATTCTTGGCCAAATCACATGCAGTTTGCCCTTCCTTGTTTGCTAACCGACCATTAACTTTTTCATTCTGGATCAAAATTTCAACCACCTCAATTTGCTGATCTTGAGTAGCCAAATGCAAGGGAGTGTTCCCATCTATGTCCTTTTGATTGATTAAAAATTCTACATCTGATAAATTAAGTATGAAATGAGAGACCATAGTAGAGTCACCAGAGAGAGCTGCCAAATGAAAAATATTTTGGCCTTTTGCATTGAGCAAGAACCTTGAACTTGTTAACGAATCTACAATGCTAGTATGGCCACTAAGCACAGCCACATGGATCGGAAAAGTTTTATCATCGTTGCTTATGAATGCACTACTTGGATCATAGCGAATCAAAATCTCAACTTTCTCCAAGTAATTCATAGATGCTGCATAAGACAAGGCTGACCATCCGTCGTGCATCAAATCAGTTAACTTCACATTATAGCAAAGCATATGCTCCAATAGTTCTGCAGTGAGTAGTATAATAAAATGATGAGTCTACGTTGGGCGACAAAAATTTATTATTTATCAATATGCATGATGATATTTGATTATTTTCTTGGCATTTATATCCATTTGAAGTAAACATATATTAGTACTTTTAAGCTTTAAAATATTTGGAAAAATAGGAGCTCCCTCAAAATTTTTGGAAAAATAAGCTTATGGCCTGTTCGTTGTTACTAACAGCGAACTGATACCTTAATTGGCTGGAGGATGGGTTTTGGGTAGGGTTTTAGTTTTTTGATTTGTTCGCTGTTACTATCAACGAACAGATTCAAAAACAAAATACATTTGTTCGTTACAGCGAACAAATGTGTTTTGTTTTTTTGGTCTGTTCGCCGTTAGTAACCCCCATCAAATGCTAATGACCATTTCTCTATTTCAATCATCTTCACTCTTCCTCAAGCACTTCCTCATTACTTACTCTCTCACTATCAAGAAAAGTTTCTTCTTTTGTTCGTTGTTACTAACAAAACACGTCTGTTCGCTATTACTAATAGGCAACAGCGAACAAATGTTACTAACAGCGAACAGACCCAAAAAACAAAACACATTTGTTCGCAGTTAGTAACAATGAACAAATGTGTTTTGTTTTTTAATTTGTTCGCTGTTAGTAACAGTGTACAAATCCAAAAACCAAAACCCTACCCAGAATCCAACCCCTAGCCCACAGCCCATTATAAGGTATCAGTTCGCTGTTAGTAACAGCAAACAAGCTATTTTTCCAAATAGTTTGGGGAGCTCCTATTTCTCTAAATATTTTATAAATAAAGCTTAAAAAAAAAGTTCCATATATTTACTACGAAATATACAAATTTGACATGTTTTTATTTCTCATTGAAAATTTTGTTTATTTTAAAGGTATTAAAATGGAAAGTATCAAATAATTATTGATTAATTTTAAATAATTGATAATTTCAATACTATTTATGGTATTATTGTGGAAAAAAGTTAAAATATTATATAATTTACGGTAATTTTTCCTAAAATATTTTAATTGGTCATTTTGTAGTTTATAACCAAATTCATGGGGGAAGCCTAGGGATGGTCATGGGTCCAGGGCCCGGTTGAACCTGCCCCGGATCTGCCCTTTTTAAGGGGTCTAGTCTTATTTTTTGAGACCCATCGGATCGGGGTCGGATTTGCATCTCAAAAATATTTAACGGGTCTGGGTCCAAATCCTAGGGTGTAAACCTATTACGGATCCACACCCGACCTCTAGACCCAAACCCTAGACCCGACCCTTAGACCCGAACCCGGACCCTATAAAACTTAATATTTTTATAGTTAAAATTAAATATTCTAACACTAATTTCACTTCAATATAAATACTCCACTCCAGTCAGTGTAAACTGTATAGTATCACTATAACTAACCCTAATTTCACTAATCAGAGGAGTCGCACCTCAGTCTCCTCTCATACTTCTTTGTTTCTTCAAATTCTTCGTGTATTCCTCAATTCTTTCTTTGATTCTTCATAATTGATTGTAATGTTATTATGGAATATAAACTATGTGTCTCTTTATATTTGGTTTTTTATTATACATTTACACAAGTGTTGTTTTGTATTTGAATTTATGGACTCGAACCAATATTTGTAATAGAATTTATGCATATATGGATGACGGTATGAGGCTACATATGTTAAGTTAGTATAACATATATGTAAAATACGATAATACGTCCTTACAAAAATACGAAAAAGACTTGCAAAAGTTTCAACTTTGACAAATCAAAGAGACTTTGTTTTAGACCCATTAAGGACCCTAGACCCATCAGATTCGGAGAGTCTGAGTCTGAGTCTCAAAATTTTGGACCTTTAGGGTCCGGATCCGAGTCTGGCCAGACTTGCTCCAGACCCAGCCCATGACCAATATTCCTAGGGAAGCCACAAGGGGAGCCGGGGAGGTTGACCACCTTTGTCGAAAATGTGATTCTTTGTTATTTTTACTATGTCTCCCCTTACTAATATGATATATAATTCAAACTTTAAAGACTGTAAAAAAATATATCAAAAATTACTATAGTTCATTTGTTGAAGTAACACATTTGTAATTTAAGATTAAGAGTTAAAACCCTAATTTAAAAAATTAATTTTTTATAGACTAATAAATTTGTACTCCCTCCTATTCACTTGAGTTGTTCCATTTGTTTTTGGACACTGTTCACTTATCACTCTTAATTTGTATTTTACTCTTAATCTATAAGTTAAAACATAGTCATGTTGAATCTTGTTTGATTCGTCTCAATACAAAGATTAATAATATCAAATTTTTATAATTTTTTAATTAATAATAATTTGAGATTTAAGGGCTAAAATGTTGTCTCGGCAAGTGTGAAAAACTAAATGGGACAACTCAAGTGAATAGGAGGGAGTATTATAATGTTATCACTATTTACATCTTTCATAATTTCACATTCATCATTTTTAATTGTGTTAATATTTTGCTATCTGAACTTTAATAATGTATTTTAGACTTATTAGACAAATATATATAGAGCTAAAAATACTTAGTTATTTCAAAACGGATAATTATAGGAGAGCTTCAACTCCATTTCTTAAATCTAAATTTTGCAATGATTCAAATTTATTTTAGTCTTATAATTTGAAAATTTACATAGTATAACTAGTTTTTATCAGAGGTATTCATTTTGGTCATTAGATTAATTTTGAATTAGATGTTTCAAGTCGTTTCAAGTCGGTTTGAAGTTGGATTTTGTTTCCCTATTGTTTTTACATACTACTATGTCCCTTATAGATTAAATCAAAGAGAAAATTGATATATTTTTTAAGAAAATGAGTTGCCCCTAAAATTCAAGTGGAATATTTCGTTAAAATTATATTAGAAGTCAACATGAAAAAAAGGTCAAAGGTTCGAAAAATAAATTCCCCCTCAAATTCAAGTGGGATATTTCGTACAAGGTATGAGGAAGGCTTGTTTTGCATCGTATAGCCCAAAGGGTTCTTGTGAGAGGAGCTTGTTAGAGTATATAAATATCTAAAGTTTCGACCATTAACTTAAAATTTTAGTTCAGTTGATTCCTTCACACTAGTTTTTCTTCTAAGCATTGGCAGATGTATGTGAGGGCCTATGGGGTCGCCATTTCCTAGGCGTTTATTTAAAATAATTTTAAAGTAGACTTTTTTGTTGGTAAGAGTAATAGTATAAAATTTATATTGAAGTCTTTTAATGATAAATACTTCCTCATATTAGTAATTATGCCTTACTTATTTATTTTGTCTTTTTTTAGTAGATTAGTTCATTTATTTTGTTCTACTTCCTTTTATGGTATGTCATATTAAAATTTTAGCAAGTCAAGTATGTGACGATATCACTGTGAGACGAGCCCATACAAGCAGCTTATTAATAAAAAAAAACATGAAAAACAATGAAATTTAAATTAACACGTGTACGAAAACCAATTTTTTAAAATAGTTTGGTATGATCCAATTGAGGTCGTCTCACGGTGAGACGACATCAATATAGAACATTCATTATAATTGATCAATCCACTATTTATTTACAACATACACTTTATTTTTAGAGTATATGTAACTTTTTCTCTAGTTACACTATTTTGAATAAAGAGGAATAAATTTAATAAATAAGTTCCAGTTGTTATTAATTCAGTTATTGCATATGATTAAACACTAAACTCTTTCAAGAATAAGTTAGCAATTTTGATAAATTAATTGTGCGTCTACTTGTCATTTTGCAGAAATAAAAAAAAGCAGTTGTTGATTTTACAACCGAAACTCTGTTGAAATTTCGTCCATTAATTGGTGCCCCCTAAGACTTTGAACTCTAGATCCGCCACTGCTTCTAAGCTTTACTCAAATCTAATTATATAAATTGTTGAAATTCTCAAACTTTTATGAGTAGCTAGTTTACTTGTAATTGTCTTATTTTTCTAATCTTGCACAAATTTGTAGCTTTTCTGCATCCTCCGTTCTTTTATGTTTGTCCACCTTACTATAATAGATAGTTTCAAATGTTTGTCCACTTTAGAATATTTTTTTATTTTTGGAAATCTTTTTTCTCAAGTATACCCTCAAAATCCCTCCTATTTGCCCCAAATATACTCTCTCTATAAGTTTTTTTCTTTATTTTATTTTAAATTTAAATGTATTTTCTCTCTTATAATATCAATAATCATTACTTCACACTTAATTAAAATAATACTCACTAACAACAAAGATTCTAATTTTTTTCAATTTGTGTAACAAAATCCATAATAGATAATCTTTTAAGAACGGATGAAGTATTTAAAAAGCGCAATCGTTTCAAATAAAATACATTAAAAACTATATAACAAAACCATTAAGATTCATTAAAACTATCAAAACTGTTATTTGGCAATTTGACTACACCAAGTCAAACGACAAAGATTTATCATTTTGGCTCCTATATTGCTAATTGCCAATAGACATAAGACATACGAGTCATCATTGCTTTTTAATTATCAATAATCTTTATAGGTAGCAAACACCAATCATACATAATATTAATTTTGTTCTTTAATAAAATTAAGTAGATTGAATGAGAGTGTAATTTTGTTGTATAATAGATAAAATATTAAGGATTAACAAGCATTTACACACTTTCCATAATTACAACAATAAACAACAATTAATGGCAGAAATTTAAAATCAGTCAATAAATTATCCAACTTGGTTTTATTCTAATGGCAGTAATTTGAAATCAGTCAACAATTATTTCTTTGCAAAATTAAAAATTTGCTTACACTTTGATGGCAAGAATTTTAAATTAGTCAATAAATCATCTAATTTGGATTTACTTTAATGGCAGGAATTTTAATGATAGTAATTTTAAATCAGTCAATAATTATTTCTTTACAAAAATAAAAATTTGCTTACACTGTAATGGCAGAAATTTCAAATAAGTCAATAAGGATTCCTTCACAAAAATAAAAATTTGGTTTCATTTTAATGGCAGGAATATAAAATCAGTCAATATATCATCCAATTGAAATGTGTGAAGCAATCAATTTTTATATAATATAATTAATCCTTTACAAAAATAAAAATTTGGTTTCACTTCAATGGCATGAATTACAATCTAAATATACCATTTGGCCAACTTAATTACTTGCTCATACCATTTCTCTTTTCTCAAACTTAAGTGTTGATGAATAATATTTTCAATAATAATAACCATGAGCTTAAATAACATTCAAGAGAAATTATACGTCTACAGCAATATCTCCATCGTTAAATTATACATTTTCAATAATTAATTAATTTTAACAATCTATTTTGTGTTTCTTTATATTTTTTTTAATTACAATATATGTATGTAAATACTTTATTATGAACCTTTATTTAATATTTTCATTTGTCTAAGATTTCATTAAAATATTAACATATTTAAAAATTCGTGTATTGCACAAATTTCTATTCTAGTTTAAATAAAAAAAATTCCACTAAAATGATATTTTAGATAATCTTGGATACTTTCACTCACAAATTAGCCATTTTGGGATATCCTTTCTCGTTTCCCATATTAGTTATTTCTATTTTATATATGTTATTTATATATTTAAACTGATAAGATTTTTTCAGGTGTATCAATTAAATAAAAATATTATTTGACAAAATTAATACGCTCTTTTATTTTCAATTATTGTCTCATTTGATTTTTTGATATTATTCATCAATCACTAGTACTTTTTATATTATACTTAATTTATAAGTCAAAACATAATTAACTGTAATCTTATTTGATTCATTATTATAATACTCCTATAAATTTTATAAACATTAATAGTTTATAATTTTTAACTTGGTTGCTAATTAGCAAAGGCCCTGAACATGTTAGGGCTTTAAAAACTTATTTTCATGCATATAACTGATATTGATTTGAATTAAATTTATATATATAACTAACATGTTTTGCTAAATAATATGAGTTATTAGTTTTTTTTATAAAGTAGGCTCAATAATAAAAAATAAAAGGTGTATTATATTATTTGTTAAGCCTTAAGTTCTTAAGGGCTCATGTTCTGGGGCTCAAAAATAAATGAAACAGTCGTGATTTTTAATTAAACACTATGAAATTATATATATATATATATATATATATATATATATATATATATATATATATATATATATATATATATATATATATATATATATATATATATATATATATATATATATATATATATATATATATATATATATATATATATATATATATATATATATATATATATATATTTTGGCAATTAAGTATATCATATATACTGAAAGATCCAAAAACAAAACAAGGTCCCAAAATTAACTTGAGACCAAGCAAAAACACCTCAACAGGCTGAGGCCCTACAGAAACATCCTACTGCAAAAGCAATATATATATATATATATATAGCAGAGAAGCACCCATGACGCCCCAGTGAGAAGGGTCGAACGCATCATAGTGGAGGGCAAGAGAAGCCGGGGAAGACTAAGAGGACGTGGGAGGAGCAGATTAACAGCGACCTGCTCGAACTACACCTCTCTAAGGACCTGACCAGGGATAGAGCCACATGGCGGCGCCTTATTCATGTCCTAGATTACTAGACTAGTTTGATACTGTTCTGTGACTTTTGTCATCGCTTTTCACTTCCATTTTTACCTATATCGCTTATAGTTTTTTTTTTTTTTTTTTTTTTTTTTTTTTTTTTTTTTTTTTTTTAATCCCTATGCTTGGCTAACGTGGGTGTAAGATGCAGGTTTTCGGATTTTTGCAGGTCCTATCCTTGAAGACTCCTCTAGAGCCGAAGGACTCTTATGACCGCCCTCTCCTTATGGGTATGAGACGCCGTCGACCTTCCTTCCCCAGACCCTGGCCATAGAGTATCTATGTGCGGGAACACTGGGTATGATGATGATGATGATGATATATATATATATATATATATATATATATATATATATATATATATATATATATATATATATATATATATATATATATATATATATATATATATATATATATATATATATATATATATATATATATATATATATATAATATATGTATATATATATATATATATGTATATATATATATATATATATATATATATATATATATATATATATATATATATATATATATATATATATATATATATATATATATATATATATATTATATATATATATATATATATATATATATATATATATATATATATATGGTATGTTACAGGGTCAAATTAGTATCCCGTAATTTATTTAGTCAAATCATAACCGCCACATAACTACCCGTTAACCCCACTAACATAAGCATGATTACCATGAACGAGGGTAACCACCTCCACAATATTTCTATAAATACATCATTCATCTACATGATAAAGGTACACAATTCTACTCTTATACATATACCCACACTAATTACATTTCTGATTCCCGGTATGACTTGAGCGTCGGAGTGCCCTTCCGGGACATAGGCCCCCGGGTTAGTTTTCCTTGTGGTTGCAGGAACACCCTACGCGGAGGTCAAATCATCTCACTTCCCTTAATTTAAAGGTACTTTCTACTTAAAGTCTCTTTTATATATTCGACCGTTTCATTACCGAAACAGTTTGGCGCCGTCTGTGGGGATCCATAGGATACCTAACATCTTACCTAGAACATATAAGCCACGATCTTCAACTCCAGTATCACGGGCCTTCATCATAATCTGGTATTGATGTCATTGTTAATTTAAATTGGGTGATTATGGTAATTGAATTAAGTGTAATTGTATTATTGCATGGCATGATGTTTTTTGCGGTGCATCGGTGAAGATACTATCAATTTGGTATTATGATCAAGCATATTAACTAAGGATAATTATTGACCGAATATCCATTATTTAATGCTCCACTATACCTTGAGACATTATTCGGTTACATTAATTGCAATTTTCGAAGATAATTTACATTTTAGCAGTTAATCAAAATGTTCCAAGTTAGTGGCAGTTTACTTTTAACCATTTTCTATTGTTTTAATTTTTATGGGATGAGTTAGTGGAGATATATTTTTCATTAGATGAATTAGTGGGAGGATAATAGATTTTATCTATTATCCTAGCTTGACATACAAATTCCACATATTCATGATATATATGTCGTGGCTTGAATAAGCCATGGTCGCTCACGTCTGGCTGAGTTTTAATTCATTTCTTCACCCCATTGAACATGAATTATTAAATATTGGAGTTTAGTTTGATGCACCTTCTTAAAGGATTATCGGATCCATAGAATGTTTCCAAACCAACTTTAACTGACTAAAAATTTTAGTCCTTATTTTGAAGTTCGGTTTGATGCACTATCTAGAGGATTAGATGACCCGTAGAAAGTTTCCAAACTAACTTCAACTAAGTGATTTCGGTCTAAAAATATTGGTCCACATATTGCCCAATTTAATGTATTTGTTGGAACCATGTATGATCTGATTATGGTTCATACTCTCTACATCAGGATCCCCGGATCACAACCCTCAGTGATGACTGTAGTGGTTGGATCCAGGTGCGATCTGATTATGGTTCATACTCTCTACATCAGGATCCCCGGATCACAACCCTCAGTGATGACTGTAGTGGTTGGATCCAGGTGCGATCTGATTATGGTTCAAACTCTCTACATCAGGATCCCCGGATCACAACCCACAGCGATGACGGTAGTGGTTGGATCCGGGTGCGATCTGATTATGGTTCAAACTCTCTACATCGAATCCCCAGAATACACCTACAGTAACAACTGTATTGGCTGGATCCGGGTATGATCCGATAATGGTTCAAACCATCCACTCGAGAACGAACCATTTGAGGTGACTCAATACATGGAGAAAAATCATCAGCGTCGCCTTCTAATGAAATGCTACATAAAGGATGCAAATCTTTGACTAGTATTGACCGAGTGAAGAATATATTTTATCAATCCGATGATCTTCATATGGCTATTCTTGCTTTGATTCATCAACGTATATCGGGTGTTTCGTATTTGTTATATTCATGGGTAATTATGAAAGGTGATCAAGTACGATATTGGCATATATTAAAAGAATTATTTATTATATCTACGTGGGAATTCAACACTTCACCATTCTTATTATATTGGATCTTACTTAAATGGGGTTTCCAACAAAGAATATATAAAGTCATCCGAACTTTCATCTAGTTTGAAGGTCATGTTATTATTGAAGTCCCAAAACGTGGGCTTTATTTATCATATTATGAAGTCATCTGAATTTTCACCTAGTATGAAAGTCATTTATTATTATTGAAGTTCCGCAACTTGGACTTTATTTGTCATGTTGTGGAATCATCTAAGCTTTCACTTAGTTTGAAAGTCATATTATTATTTAAGTCCCAAAATGATTGATTTTGGGCGATATTCATCTTCATTATTAAACTTTCACCTTGTTTGAAAGTGGGATCCGTGTGAGTGTCACCTAATTGATAACTCGGACTCTTATTTAGCCCCAAAACGAGTGATTTTGGGCGTATTTGTCAAAGTATTCATAGCGAGTATCACCTAGCTTGATAACTCGATCACTTATTCAGTATTCAGTGTTCAATATTCAGTATTCATCAATGCGGACCTATGTCCGATCAATATTCATGTTCAAAGGATTCACCTAGTTTGATTCCTTATCTAAGTCCCGGGTGATTACCGGCTGGGCAATGCGGACTAGTGATGGCCACGGTTCGGGTTGGCCCGGAACCGAACCGGTCCCGAACCGCTGAAAACCGGAACCGGAACCGGAACGTTCGCGACAGGTTCCGAACCGGAACCGAACCGCGAAACTGTGGACCCGCCGGAAAAAAGTTGCCGGAACCGTGGAACCGCCGGAAAAATTCGAAAAAACCGGACCAAAGAACCGCGGGCCGGTTGGACCGGTCCGGACCGGTTGAACCGGCCCAACGGTCCAATGGAACCGGTTGGAACCGCAGAACCGGACCGGAACGGGTGAACCGGCCCAACGGTTCCATGGAACCGGAACTGAAAAACTGCATCAACTTCAAACGCTCGTCATTTCTTGCTCGGTTATCGGAATCGGACATATAATATACCGTTGGAAAGCCCTTGAAGTCTAGTTTCCAATGCCGCAAACCTTATATTAATACGATATTCCTATCAAAAGTTATAGCCAAAAGAGTAGACATGTATCAAATTTCACCTTAATACTTTTGCATTAACCTACTCTTTTGCTTTTTTACTCTTTATGGCTTGACAAAATTGATAGCTTGATACGTTCTTTGAGCCTTGTAAACATGATTAGCACCAAAAACCCACAAAAATGACTCAAAGTACCATAAGTCACCCATTTGGCTACAAATTGGACATGGAATACCGAAATGGAGTGAAACCACATAAAACAACCCTAAACCGCCTCAAAACATCGAAAATGAGCGCAAATATGTTAATGATGAGTGCAAATAATTGCACTTATCATATGTCCACGAAACTAAGATTTTTTCATATGTTTATGAACCAAACGTTCACTTAGTAATAAGTGAATGTATTATTGTTTTTTATCATCTTCTTAGACATTCTCATGATGATAGTAACGTTTTTAAAGCCGATTCTTGCAGATATGATGGATAAGTGGAAAGCGTATTTCACTAATTTTCCTTATATTTATGGAATTGCGACAATTTTAGATCCGTGTTTTAGTACGGAAAACCTAAGTAAAATAATAGGATTTTAGTACCAAGCATTAGATCGCCCGTCTAGTGATGTACATTATTTGTGTAGGAAATTGTAAAAAACTTTTAGCGGACCTTTATGACCATTATTCTAGTATATATAACCCGAGTCGCGATACGTCTAGGCGTGCTAGCGTCTCGGCACGTCCCGATTATTATAATCCCGTAATCGCTAACATAATAAGTCGAGATGATACTTTTCTAGTCATCTTCTTCCTCCTCCTCCGCTTCATATTTAGAATTAGATAATTATCTTAAAAATCACTTTGAAATCGACCAAAGTAATTATAATATTTGATTTATGTCTTTATCGTTGATTCTTTCGAGATACGTAGGCAGCTTAGTATTCCTTCGGGATACTAGGTTCAAGTCCATTCTCTCCCCCTTTTTTTTATGATCTTTATCGTTGATTCGTTTCTTATTGATTTATTTTTTTCGTTCTTTTTAGTAAATATTTTAATAACGATGACAACCAATGCATTTCGCTAATAATCAAGTAATCGACGAAGGTACGTCCGCATTATTATAGTATTTTTTTATTAAAAATAAAGGAAAAATAAAAATGGAACCGATGGTCCGACCCACCCGGCCCGGGAATTGGGACCGCCGGAACCGTCTCATGAACCGCCAAGGAACCGGTTGGAACCGGAACCGGAACCGGAAAAGTCTGGGTCAGGTTCCAAATGGAACCGGAACCGGGTGGAACCGGAACCGGTTGGAACCAGAACGGAACCGGCCCAACCCGGACCGCGGCCATCACTAATGCGGACCTATGTCTGATCAATATTCATGTTCAAAGGATTCACCTAGTTTGATTCCTTATCTAAGTCCCGGGTGATTACCGGCTGGGCAATGCGGACCTATGTCCGATCTATATTCATCAATGCGGACCTATGTCCGATCAATATTCATGTTCAAAGGATTCACCTAGTTTGATTCCTAATCTAAGTCCCGGGTGATTGACGGCTGGGCAATGCGGACCTATGTCCGATCAATATTCAGCAATGCGGACCTATGTCCGATCAATATTCAGCAATGCGGACCTATGTCCGATCAATATTCAGCAATGCGGACCTATGTCCGATCCATATTCATCAATGCGGACCTATGTCCAATCAATATTCATCTTCAAAGGATTCACATAGTATGACTCCTTATCTAAGTCCCAAGTGATTGACTGTTGAGCTATATCATTACATCACGCTCAAATACCGAATTATCTTATCGCGCTCTAAGGCTACATATTTATTATTCATGGGGCTTCAACCAAGCATGGACTCATCGAGGTATATTTATTTTCCGCATAAAGATTGATGCCCTCGCTACATAAAATTACCTCCTCTATCACTCTTCATGCGTGGGGCTAATGTTACAGGGTCAAATTAGTATCCCGTAATTTATTTAGTCAAATCATAACCGCCACATAACTACCCGTTAACCCCACTAACATAAGCATGATTACCATGAACGAGGTAACCACCTCCACAATATTTCTATAAATACATCATTCATCTACATGATAAAGGTACACAATTCTACTCTTATACATATACCCACACTAATTACATTTCTGATTCCCGGTCTGACTTGAGCGTCGGAGTGCCCTTCCGGGACATAGGCCCCCGGGTTAGTTTTCCTTGTGGTTGCAGGAACACCCTACGCGGAGGTCAAATCATCTCACTTCCCTTAATTTAAAGGTACTTTCTACTTAAAGTCTCTTTTATATATTCGACCGTTTCATTACCGAAACATGGTAAATTATGTATCAAGTAAATAATTAAAATAAACATTAGCAATTATGTTTTGATTTAAAAAATGATGAATTTGGTAAATTTAAGAATGATAGTATACAGTACTTACATTATTATTTAAAATTATTTATATATATATATATTTCGCACTTACAAATTCGTGCATTGCACGAGTTTCAATAAAAGAATATGACACATGTCACTTTTATACATCATGTTTTCCGTCCTTAATTTTAAGTAATTAAATATGAAAACTTTGAGTTTTAATTAAACTTTAATTCTTAATGATTAGTAATAGTATGAAGAAACTTAATTTTAACACCTCTAATTTTTAAAAGATCGACACTTTTTGAAGAAAAATATGGTTTGGGTAACTTTCATTTTTATAGTAAATTAAATGACTAAACTATTAAGTATACCTTATTTACAATACAAAAATAAGTAGAATCTAAAATAGTTTTTGCCTATAAATAACATTATAATTAAAAAGTCTAAAATTATGTAATGTGAAAAAAAATTTCAACTTAATTATTCAGCTAATATTTACAAAATAATAACTAAAATTTTATTTAGAATAATTTACAATGATAATTATGATAAACAAAATTATAGAAGTTTATATTTTGAGCATGCAATAAATAAATTGTTTGTGTATGAGTATATCGTATATTAATTTCATAAAAGGAACTTTGATATAATGTTTGCAGAATAATTTAGCCCATGTTTAGTAAACCTTAAATTTAATACATACTCAGATTAATCGATACACTTAGGAAAGAAAAAGCATCATTGATAAAAATTAATTTTTATTAGTAAATATTTGTTTAGTTAGTGAAATAGAATTATTTTACTAATAATCGTTTTAATTAGTAATATACAATTATGATTAATATAATGATTAGTTTTGAAAAATAAACAATTATATTTAATAATTTTTGTATGTAACTTTTAGATACTTTTTTTATATAACTTAATAAACTAACATATATAGTTGTGAATAAAAGGGAATATGAATTACCCGAATTAGTAGCGGCAACAGCAGCATGTAATACGGACCGACCTTCCCTCAAATTCTTAAGTGCGTCTTCTTTGAAGGGCTGCATCAGGTCTAACATGCGCTTAACCAAAGGAGGAAGCTCCCTCTTGATAGCCAAGAACAAGGGACAAATCCCTTGTTTATTCATTGCATAGGCAGCATCAGAATACAACTCTACCAAATCCACCACAGTCTGGTAATCTTCAACATCATATAATTCTAAGGAAATGTGGAGAGGTGTATTCCCTTCCTCATTAATACACCCTAATACTTCACCTATTTCAATTTGGTTGTTGTTTTCCTTTAGCCATTTAATCATGGCCTGGGCAGTACTGTTTAATCTGCCAGTTTTGATGGCCGAGTGAATGGGAACATCTCCAAAAGAATTCCCCATAACCATCAATTTTGGACATTGATCGAGAATTAGATTCACAAGATGAACATGGCCAAAGCTAGCTGCAATATGCAGGACAGTGCTCCTGTCTCTTGCACACCTAAGCTTAATCAGGCCATCGTCGATTCGTAAACTTGTCATGGCTATTGTAAAGTCGGACACATTTCGGGTGACAAGAAGTTGGTACAACTCTGCATCAATTGGAGAGTATCCTTCTTCACCGCCGTTATTAGAAGCGGATAATGCCATTGTATAATGAGATATCTCTTAATTTCTTTTGTGTTTTCTAGTTACCTAATGAACAAACTCCCCTTAATTTATATACAAGGATCAGAGAAACAGCTCAGCAATTAGTTAGTACACGTACACATGCGCAGATGACTTGACCCGGTTCAGTTTACTTTAAAAAAAATTAAGGGTCGGTAACAATAAATTTTTAATCAGTAAAAATCAATAAAAATTAGTTATAATTTAAGGAAAGTTACTTTAATAACTCTCAACTATTCGCGGTTTAAATATAAACCTTTCAACTATTGATGATTATTTAAAACTCCTAACTTTAAGCCTATTTAAAATTTAAACAACTAATACAATTTTACAACCTATTTTAAAAGTTTACCATTTTGTTAAAATGGCCTAGGAGGGTATGTGAAGGGTCGTGTAAGGTTAAAGGGGTGAGTGATTAATAAATACAATTGGGTTCCACTAATTCCCAACTAAAACCATTTTATCCGGTTATAAGTCATCTTGGACATTAAATTTAAAATGAGCCAAAAGTTGTGAGTTTTACATAATAATTAATTATTGAGAGTTTTATATATTTAAAAGTTTTTAATGTAATTTTTCATATAATTATCATTAAAAATCAATTTCAAGTAGTTTTAGTTTCAATTAGTAAAAATCGATCACAATCAATAAAATGCAATTTGAATCAATAAAAAATCATCTAATTACTAAAGTATATCTAGATCAGGGCCGGCCTAGTTAGGGGGCGAAGTGGGCCTGCGCCCAGGGCCCACTCCCAAAAGTTAGAAGACCCCTTAAAATAAAGGCCCCATATATTTGCTATAAAAATTACAATAAAACTAAAAAAATTAATGAAATTCATAAAAAAAATACATGCGGTTAAGATTAGGATATTTTTTTTAATTTTCTTTATTGTCACAATTCAATGAATTACATGTATTCTCTTTTAAAAATTGAAAGAGGATTATAATTTATAATTTTGTGTTATCTTAGTAATATTGTGTTAATTTTGTTAAAATTTTTGAAGTTATAGGTCTCCATTAATGTCATATCATTACAATTTCAGTAAGAGTAATAGTTTTAAGAGGAGTCTCTAATATAATTTTTTAATTTATTGAGAATTAATAAGATGATGCCTAAACTTTGAAGATATTAAAAAATTACTTCAAATCGTCAATTTCACAAGAACGCTTGAATGGTCTTGCTATGCTGTGCATTGAGAAAAATATGACTAAGTCTCTTGATTTCGACACTGTTATTAGTGATTTTTTGCATCAAAAAATGCTCGTAGTAATATTTTTATCTGATTTTATATTATATATTCTATATTAATTCATATACCTTTTCCTTTCGTGACATTAAATTTTTTATATATAATTAGGGCCCCACAAAATATATTTCGCCCCGGGCCCCCAAAAATTCAGGGCCGGCTAATGAGAAGTAGTTAGGCGATGACGACAAACTTCTATATATTTTGCATTTACTATCAAGTAAAACGAAGACTCACTAAATTGTATCGTCAATGGTACGTAAAATCAACTTCCATGGAAGTTCTAGTCGAGAGAAAAGAATTTTAAAAATCAATTGCCGTCACCCGATTATATATACTTCCTCCGTCCTGATGACTTAGTAGCAAAGATAAAATGGGTGAATATTAAGAAAGTGGTAATAAATAAAGAGAGAGAATGAATTGTGTGGATGAAATTAAAAGAGAGTTAAAATATATGGATGAGATTAAAAGAAAGTGGTGAGCCATAGTCCAAAAATAAAAATGCTGTAATTTAAGTGAGACGGACGAAAATAGAAAATGCTGCAAATTATAGAAGACAGAGTGAGTATTGTTTTAGAGAAAACACGAAATTTCAGTGGTCTCTTCGATCGTTAATAAAGGTAAAGGTAAAGGACCATCTCAGTATCCCGCACAAGGCAGGGTCCGAGTGGGGGGTTTTCTTTTTTCTTGAAAGATGCGGACAAATCATACCCGTACCCCCAAGGAGGGAGTAAAGAGAGATGCGCGCAGTCAAGAAACCCCCCAATTGATACCTGCGCCCAGTAGGGGTCGAACCCCAAACCTTCTGCTCCACATGCAGATGCTCTATCCATTGAGCCACAAGCGCTTTTAATATTTAATTTCAAAAGAAGTAGTTACGCGATGACATATATATTCAGTAAAAAGAAGACTTTTAATTCATCAAAAGAAGACTTACCAACTTAGAACGTCAATCACCTCCACCTCTTCTATAGAGCTTGTAGCCTATTCAAAAATATTCAATATACCAGTTGCCCATTATTATTAGATATTACTTCTATTATTACATTTTTTAAGCATTGAGTCCGTATCTTATTGCGTTAAACTTATTTATCACTTTACGTTGTTCTTGTCCTTATGTTTAATTTCCTATAGGGCATTTCGCGAAGCATGATATGCGAATATTTTTTAGGAAAAATTATATAAAACCACATAATCTATACACTCTATTTAAAAAAAACCACTTTATATAAAATTTTTGCAAAAAACCACCTTACATAATACGTTTCTTTGCAAAAGATTACCTGTTACTCTATTTTGTCAGTTGACCGGCATGTTTAACGTTTGACCAGGTAGTCTTTTGCAAAGAAACGCATTATGTAAGGTGGTTTTTGCAAAGAATTAAAGCATTATGTAAGGTGGTTTTTGCAAAAACACATGTTGGTCAAACGTTAAACATGCCGGTCAACTGACGAAATAGAGTAACAAGTAGTCTCTTGTAAAAAAATGCATTATGTAAGGTGGTTTTTTGCAAAAAAATTTATATAATTTTTCCTATATTTTAAAATTTTTATAAGGTACAATTGTTTATCACTTTATCCCATATACTTTGGAAAATTTTTACTCAATTTCATATCAAAGCCTTTGTTTTTTGAATAACACTAAATAGGGGCGGAATCAGGATTTTAAGAATGAGGTTGCACACTATTAAAACATATGTATATAAAATTCCTTTTGTATGAGACTATTTTACTGTGAGACGAGTTCGTACAGAAGATACATTATGCTAAAAGTTTCTATTATGCACAATATTTAAAGTCTAATTTAAACAATATTACTTTTTGTATTACTCGATAAAGCATTAGATATAATGATGCATATAAACGCAAAAAGATAAATAAAACGTCATTTAACTTATTAGTTATCACCATTCTCAAAATAAAGAAAACATCTTATGTCTAACAAAATTGTGAATTTAATTGTGTTGTTAACTAACCCCCAAAATTGTTAACTTGTTTGTGTTTTCAATTTAGAATCATTATCATCAAGTTTTTGAATCAATAAACAAACAATTACTCATGCACACATACGCGCTAAAAACAAACTTAGAGGAACAAAATTGTTAACTTTTTTGTGTTTTCAGTGTTAGAATCATTATTCTAGGTTTCTTTGATTTTCCAATTGTTGTAAATTGTTGATATTAGTATTTAGGTTTTCCCCATTTTTATTAGGGCTTTTATTTCTATTGTTTAATTTGATTAAAAATGTTATTTTTTTCAAGTGGGTTTATTAGGTTTTCCCCATTTTTATTAGGTCAGTTTCATGCTTTATGTGTATTCACAGATGAAAAGTGTGTATTTTATCTAAATGGTTTTATTTATCTAAATGCAAAATCTAATTGTTATGATGTCTTACTCTTTTAGCTAAATTGCAATTGAAATTAAAATTCCATCAATTATTAACTTAAAATTATAACATTTTCATATTTTATTTCTTGTTTGAATTGAAATTAAAGCCTCCAGAGAAGCAGCAGGAGCTTATTCGCACCATCTATTCAGGTTAATTTCTCCCTCATTTTTCAGCAATTATTTTCCACAATCATATCTGCAGTTACTCTCAATTGTTGGGTTTTAATCTTTTTTGGGGTTTGATGTAGTATTACGCAATAGTAGGGATTGCAATTCAGTCCGAATTCGACCCTAATCCGACTCCATCCGAGGAAATTAATCCGATTCGAGTCCGAGATAAAAGTCATCCGACTCTGACTCCGACGTTATGATCCGAGTCCGAGTTAGAGACGGACCGGAGTTGGACCTTATTAAAAATCCGAGACTCTGACCCGACTTCGACCCTGTAGGGCATTTGACTTTGAATTTGACTTTTACACTTATATTTTGTTTCTTTTAAAACTCTAGACGTGACTGATTCAAGCTCTCTTTCATACTAGTTGTAATTTTCGATTTTGAAAAACTACTTGGTATTTTTATTTTGATTAATGAATCAAGATACGACAAATGAAATCAAGAGAAATAAAATACGCCAAATCAAAATACGAGAAAATTTTGTTAAATTGTAGTAGTAGTAGGATTATTTCTCTTGTTAAAATTGAATTCAAATTGAAGTACATATTTTTTTGTTAAATTGTATATGAAAAATATATTTTGTTAATTTTGTATGCTTTAAAATCATTAGTACAATATCATAACGATACCGTTTGATAATAATCCGATCTGCATCCGACTCCATTGGAGATCCGAGAGTCCGAGTCGGGGCAAACTTGGAGTATGCATAATCCGACTCCGAGTGGAGGTGGACTGAAAACAAAAGTCCGACTATTATCCGGAGCAAAGTCGGAGTATGTATAATCCGAGCCGAGTCCGACCTATTGCCATCTCTACACAACAGACCTGAAAATGTCAGTAACTTTGTGGATTTCGATTCCAGTTTTGGTCCGGTGCGTATCTTTATCTCCTTGATGTTTCTATTATTTACAGTTCTGCATTAGTTTAATGTGGAACTTCATTGATATTTTGCAATGCCGGTTCTAAGCACAAGCGGGTAGCCGACCGCCTAGGGCCCTATAAATAAGGGGCCTCAAATATTAATTAGTGCTATTCAGGCACGGTTCGGAGCAACACTTTTTAAATGATTTGTTTGTAAAAAAATTTTATTTTTGAAGCAATTTTAGAATATAATGTTACGACACATTTTGTCTAAAACTGGACATGATATTAACCCGGGTCCTGAACTGGATCGAACACATTTTGCTCAATCCCATGATGGTTTGAAGAGAAAGCCTTCTACTGATATCTCACCGTCACCTCCATCATTTCCTAGTGCTGATTACCCTTCCCACAATGTTGACTATCCTTCCCACAGTGTTGACTATCCTACACATCCACCTGATTATCCCTCAGCTCTATAACTAAATTTTCACAATCATCTACACACAATACATATTATGATACAAATCAAACAAGGTATGTAATGTATACAACTATTAAAAACGAAATGAGATATAACTATAATGTGAATTTTATTTCTTAAAATTTTAATTTCTTAAATGATATGTCAGTAAATTTAATAAAGCTGTGCATCGCACGAGCACTATTTAGTACTCCCTCCTATTCAGCTTAAGTGTCCCATTTGACTTTTCACGAATTTTAAGAAAAGTCAAATGGGACCACATGTGTAAGAGAAAATGTAGAGTTTTTGAATCTTTATAGGTGTAAAGTGGGGTTAGTAGGTATAAAGGTGTAAAAAAGTTAAGTTTAGTAGGGATAAATTGGTAAAGTTAACATACCAAAAATAGAAATGGGACATTTAAGGTGACTTGACCCAATAAGGAAATGGGACACTTAAGCTGAATAGGAGGGAGTATTATATAGTAACAAAACAAGAAAAACCTTCTCGTACTTTTTATTTAAAATCCTTCTTATTTGATCATATATATATATATATATATATATATATATATATATATATATATATATATATATATATATATATATATATATATATATATATATATATATAAAACCACCGTTATGAGCACTGTTATTAAAAGTATATCATCATAACTAGCTAATACAAACATTTGATAACCTTTAAATTAAAAATCATTTTTGAAAAAAATTTAAATTATTTTACTGACGTTAAATTTATCTAAGTTTGGGCAATTACATTTTATACATGCAAGATATTTTATAGTGTTGACATGAATCAAGGTCAAAATCAGTGGCAGATCCAAAACTCAATTTCACTGAGAGCACAAACGACATATAAATAATTCATTAAAGATTTTTCAGAGATAATAATATGTTAGATTGAAAATTATCAATTGCAAAATTGCCATAAACTTTTATAAAAAATATACTACTCCGTCCTGATGAGTTTGTAGCAAAGAGAAAATGGGTGAATATTAAGAAAGTGGTGATAAATGAGGAGAGAGAATGAATTGTGTGGATGAAATTTAAAGGGAGTTAAAATGTATGGATGAGATTAAAAGAAAGTGGTGGGCCATAGTCCAAAAATAGAAATGCTGCAATTTAAGTGGGACGAACGAAAATGGAAAATGCTGCAAATTATAAGGGACGGAGGGAGTATTGCGTTTGAAATGTATATAGACTGATAAAAGTATGTTATATATCATTTAACAATATTTTGCGTCTCACTAGTCTTATTATTCCAGCATGTGTTTACATTATAAAGATAATTAATCAGTACTAAGATAATCAATAATAATGTTAGTTCAGTTGGTAAGATACACATGTCAATCTCTTTGAGAATTGGTTATGGGATCAATCCTTGCTAACAAGTATAAATTTTTTAAAAAGTTCCCTCAAGAGCGTGCCTCCGCGAATCGCGACCAAACCATATAATATGATGTTTAATGCCATCACTTTACCAGAAAATGAAGCTGTCGTCTTTTCCAACTTAGATGAGGGTGGTGTAATGAAACTCAAGCCTCTTATGTATCCTAAACTCATGAATAGGATCCCGACGAAAATAAAAATTATAGAGGCGAGTTTCATTATCTTGTCACCAACAGGGATTGACGGGATCGTAAGGAGCATCATAGCGCATATAATTCCACAAACACACGCATTACTATTCAGATTCATAAAGGCTAGAAAATCTTTGGAAGAAATCAAATACGGTATGCCAGTGTCTTGGTTGTAACCACCAGGAGGGCTGAATGTGATGGTATAAGTCACACTCACAATCAGCGTCGCTACCACTAAAAGAGTGTCGACACTCAACCTTTCAGTCCAGGATCCAGGCTTCACATTTGCCTGCTTCTTCCCCTCCTCTTTTTTTTCCTCTTTTCCATTACATTCTTTACCTCCCTTTTCTCGAAAGTAATATTTGATATGACCGCCTTTTATCCAAAATAGCATTTCCACCAAAGTCATCTGTAATTATAATTTCAATTAACCTCTTAGCTTACAATCGCACAAATTCAATTCTCATTAATACATACAGAATCTCAATTTTGGTATTTATACCATAGTCATAAGAATCTCAATTTTACGATCTTACGATTCTAAAATAGGTGTTCGATCCGAATCGTAGGTCGGATCTTAATGTGGTAGAATTATACGATCCTACTTAGCTCAAGAATTTAAGTGGCATGATAATAACATGATTCTATAACCTTACGATCTGACTATCCGATCCAACATTGATAATTTCAATCGTAATTTATTTTCATATAATAAAGTTGTCACTTACATATAAATATATATTTAAAATAATTATATCAATACCTTTATAAAATTCATGTTTTTTTTTTATCTCAAAAAAAAAAAAATCATGTTTTTTGATTTAAACCAAACGCTATCTCAGGTATTAACAAAAAAAACATTTTTCTAAAAAACAATTTAGCATTTACAAAAAAACATTTTAAAAAAATTACCAGACCAAATTGCCATAATGGATGACAGCTTTGTGATTAACAAAAATATAAAATAAAAAATCTTCCAGACGACCAAAATGCTACATGATCAGATGGTATTTTGGTAATTGGTATTTACACCAAATGCTATCTCAGGTAGCAGTTTAGTCTAATTGACTCAAAAAAAAACTGTCCTATGTGGATGGTACCTTGCGAAATAAGTTTATCATGGACACAAAGGGAAAATTGGTTCCCAATAATCATTATTAGGGGCAAAGATTCCAAGTAAATACATTAATTAGTTAGCTTTTCCTTATAGTAATATTTATTGTGATTAGTAATAGCCGAACAAGGGCGGTTTAGCTCATGTGAAGTTACTCGACTGCTTTGAGTACTTTGAATAAAAGACCTTAAGGGTGTTTGGTATGTGGGATTAGAGGGTGAGATTGGGAATTTATATCCCAAAATATGTTAAATCCTATATTTATTTGATAGAATTGGGAATTGAAGGTGGGATTGGGATTGGGATTGGGAATGAGATTTGATTCTCTTAATTCCCTAGACATCAATACCATTGGGGGAAGGGGGTGTTGGGGGTTGGTAAATGAGGATGAGAGTTGAAATGAAAGCAAAAAGACTTATTAACCCATATTTATTTAAAAAAATCTACAAATGTTATTTTATTTAAAAAGGACAAAATGATAAATTTATAATTTATTCTCATTCCCATTCTCATTCTCACATATACCAAAGGAGGGTTTAGATTATATTTTAACAATTTTCAACAAATAATTTCCAATCTCAATCCCAACTTTTAATCCCAAATTTCCATTCCCACACACAAAACACTCCTAAGTATTGGTTGGTTATTAGTTTACCTACCTTTAATTTAACGTATTATTTGTTTTTAAGAAATGTAATCTAAACCGGAGAGTAAATAATAATTGTGTATTTTGTTCTACCCCTAATTATTAATGAATGGTTTCCTAGTTCAAAATTTCTATAGTGTATTAAACATTTACTTGATGTTTTAATTTTGACTTTCTTAAACTAAAAAAAGACTGAGTTTACCACATAAACACAAACAACATGAAGGTTTCAAAAGTCACTTCAAAAAGATATTGTTTTTCTGAGAAGGGCTTGTCTTACCCGCACTGGTGATGTTTCATCTGCAGTTGAATACTGCGAACTCATTTCAAAGTCATCGCTAACTGTGCGCAATTCTTTGTTTATTGAATTGCAGTCGATTTGTTTTTTCCACATCAAGCTTAGCATAGTTTTTATACGACAACCTTTGGCAGCCAAATGTAACGGAGTGTTACCATCTGCATCTCTAGCATTGAGTAGCTCTTTAAAACGATCTTGTCGTTTTAATATATATTCTACCATATTAGAATTTCCAGCTTCCGCAGCCACATGAAGAATGTTTTGTTGCTTATTATTTAGCAAACATATGCTTAGAGTAAGCATTTCAATGATTTTAATGTGACCACTTTTCGCTACATGGTGAATGGGAAAGGACCCATTCTCATCTTAGTCACGTTTAAATTCTAATGCTGGAAAATTATCAAGTAACAGTTGAACCCCCTCAATATAACCAATATATATTGCATAAGACAGGGGATTTTTACCTTCATCATCAAAAGTATGCATGAATAAATTTCCAGCGTTGTCGATCAAACTCTTTAAGATGTCTGCATTATTTGAATTAAAGAGAATTAAAACTTAATAAATTTATATGTACTCTACTCTATATACATCTATAACTATTACTAAAACAAAACACGCTGACATCATCACTAATTAATATCGCTTACGTGTCACAACCTCAACAAAAATTTTCCCTCCAAAACTCAATGATGACATCATCAATAATTAATATATTTGACTTAATTATTTTCTAACTATGACTATAATGTATTCATATTGATGTTATATTTTTTAAGTCACCTCATTTAATGTATTAGAAATTTATATATTTTATTTCTTTTTTTCAATTATTTATAAAATCTTATTAATTTTATTTATTTAATGAGTATTATTTAAGTGTATTGGATATTTTAAGTTGGTTAAAAAATAATATACTTTTATGAAGATTTTTTATTTATACTAATTAAATTGGTTACTTAAATGCAATGTATAAGTCTAATATGATTTCTAGGTTGTCACTACCTTTATGCAAGTCTCTTATATTTTTTATGACAAACAATTTTTTAAAAAAATTTTATAAAATAATTTTACATAAATATTTATGTTAAATCTATAACTAATTTTTCACAATTATCTACGCACAAAGTAAAGTATGATACAAATCAAACAATGTATGTAATGTATACAACTATTCTGAACGAAATGAGATATAACCATAATGTAAAGTTTATTTCTTAAAATCATAATTTCTTAAATGATATGTGAGTAAATTTAATAAAGCCGTGCATCGCACGGGCACTATCTAGTTCTCTACTAAGGAAATACTCTCTCTGAACCTAATTGAATCCATTTGGCATTTTGGGTCGTTTTATTTGTTATTTCCTTTAAAAAAATATGTATTTTATATCATAAAATTTTGACATAATTAATCTTATTCATCTTAATTATAATATTCTATTCTTATGGTGTCCACATATTTTCCACTAATTTTATTTTAACATTTTATATTACTTATGGACTATCGTCATTACATATTTCAAACTAAATTTATTTAAATATTTTTTAATAATTATGGTCCTCATATACTCCACTAACTTTCTTCTAATAATTTTTTTTAATTATTATGGTATCCACGTTTTCTCTCCATTAACTTAATCTATAACTATTACTAAAACAAAACACGGCTTACATCATTACCTTTTAAATTTGCTTACGTGTCGCATTCTTATTAAAAATTTTCCCTCCAAACTTAATTGATGATGTCATTCTTTGTATGATCTTTGACTTTCTATCTCTTATTTTGAGCAAATTATTATCTTATTAATTGTTTTTTTACTTTTGGTTCAAATCAAATTTAATTTATAGAAAACTATATATTTTTATTTCATTTGTTTTAATTATTTATAAAATTTTTTCAATTTCATTTATTAAATGAATATTATTTAGTGTATTGATATTTTAAAATGGTTAAAACATAATATACTTTAGGATTTATTGTTATTTATACTCTTGGTTACTTAAATAAAATGATTAATTCTAATATGATTTAGGTTGTGACTATTTTATGAGAAAAAATTATTTTTGTCGTTTAAACTAATAAAATAATTTTACATAATTCTATATATTTATATTTGATTTTAAAGTGTGTTATTGATAGTCATAATATTTAATACCTTTATAAATTAATGTAATAGGTATTTTTGTTAAAAAAATTAATATGTTATTTTTTATTTTAAAAATTCATAATTTCGTATTGTACTTAAGGTGAGAACCATTTGCTCTTTTAATCAAAATAAAAAAATAAAAGTATAAAATATAATCATATATGCGCACAATGCAAAATAGGATATAATGTACGTAATGCATACAACTGTTCATAGTAAAATAAAATATAAATATAATACAAAAATATGTCAAAAATTTTGATTAAGCTGTGCATCGCACGAGCACTATCTAGTTATTTAATATTTCTGTCGTTCGTTAAAGAAGTTCCCATTTGCCATTTCAGGGTGTTTCATTTATTTTTTCCATAGAGAATCTTTCCATTTATGTCAAAAATTTTGGACAAAAATAATCTTATTCATACTCACTTTAATATCTTTATAATGCTTATATATCCCACACAATAACTCACTTTTTAATATTCTTTATCGTCCTCATATTTCTTTGCTTTATTTATCGCTCTTTACCTCGTTCTTTACTTTTACGTTTTATTATTTGTAAGTATTCTACTTATCATATAGTTGCAAGTTTCTCTGAAGACCCTTTCGAGCCGGGGGTGAAGCCGCCGGAGGCCCGACCCCCCCTTGCCGAAATACGAGCCTCTGTAATTTTGGTTTTGGACCATCTTACTAAAATGATATATATTTTAAAGAGAGTGAAAATATAACAAAATTATTGTAGCTTAATGGTTGGAGTAATACATTTGTAATCTAAGGTTAAGGGATCAAATACTCATTTAAACAATTATTTTTTTATAGACTATAGATTTATACTATAATGTCATTACTATTTATCTTTCATAATTTAACATTCATTCTTTTTAGTGCGTGTTTATATTTTTCTATCTTAATTTTAAGGAAAATTTACTTTTAAAAATCCAACCTTTGGGCTGTTCTCTTCTAAAGAACCGACCTTTCGATTATTTTTGAAAAATCCGACCTTTGCCCTCCATTGTCATCTAAAGAACATACCCCATAAGTTAACCTGAACAATCGGTTAAATTTTATTTCATAAAAAAAGAGAAATTTAAAATTAATAAACCCTACAATAAGCTCCACACCTTCAAAAATGGCGGCTTCTCTTTCTATCCAACCTTATTCCCCTTCTTTTTCCTCTAATTCCAACTCTTTTGTAAACCCTTTCACACCCCCCCCCCCCCCCCCCCCCCCCCCCCAATTAAATTCCCATTTTTGTATGTTAATTTGATTTTTTAAAATTTAATTTCATTTGATCTTGTGTTGTTTTTTTAAGGTTTTTCATCAGGGGTTCATCCAGTGAGGATTGGGTTTAATTCCCCAATTTTGGGGGGTAAAAATCGACCATTTGATGTCTATTGTACTGGGGGTGAGAAATCCATGGATGTCAAGACTGCTGCTTTAGCAGATACTGTTGCAGAGTGTTTCAATGGTTTGTAATTTTAGTCTCATTTCTTGATTTTTTGAATCATTTCAGTTATTTCAATATGAAATTATTGAATTTTTATTTTGGGATTTTTCTTTTGTCGATGAGTTTTCTAAGAAATTGAGGTTAAGGAGCCAAGTGTTGCAACAATGTTGATGAATTTTGATAGCAGTTTTGATCCATATGATTCAATGAGCACACCTTTGTACCAAACTGCCACTATTATGGATGGAGGAAGTATGAAATGTATGATGATATCACAAATTGACTACTTTGTTTTTGTTTTTTTAATGGTATTGTAATGATACAAATTGACTAGTGAATTTACTACCATACCAAAACATAAATTTCGAGTCATTGTGTCTGTTTCTAGCACCTCTAGTTTTTATATAGTAAAATAAAATCTTCTAGTATATTTCTAGCACCTCTAGTTTTTATATAGTAAAATAAAATCTTCTAGTATATCAACAATTTGCCCCACTAATTCAAAATCCTGGCTTCGTCCTCGTAGGAAACGGAGGGAGTAGTAAAGTTCTATAAGGCAACAAGTAATTCAATATAACCGATACATGCACCATTTCAATCTCAATATAATTGTGCTTGGTTAAAAAATTATAAAAAGTCGATATTAATAAAATTTACATTGATACCAATCAAAACAGATCTCACTTAATTATATTTTAACTTATAAATTGAGAATAAACTACAAACTCATTAAGAGTGATTAGTGAATAGTCTCAAAAAAATAAATGGGGCATTTGATCAATCAGAACAAAAGGAAAAACATAATTTATATTTAAAGATAGATGGATGAATAACTACTTTGTTGGGTTCAAAATTAAAGAACAAAAAACTTTTGGTATTCATTTTCAAATTTTTAACTTTAATTCGGTCTCTCAGAAGATTTGTACATGCCTTGAATTTGTGGAGACTCATATGTTTGCATTTGTGCAGTTAAAGCTATGTATTATGTGGATTAGTTATGGAAAAGTAATTGGTTGAAAATTTGTGAAGGATAAATTTTGAGGTTTTGAGTCAAAAAAATAAAGTCAAGTCCACCTTATATTGAAAGAGATTAAAGGGGACTTGACTTTTATATATTTTTTAAAGTATGAGTTCATACTTGTAAAGATCATGGCAATTATAAATTTTTACTAGCATTGAAAATACATTTCATTAGAAGATCCAAACATGTTGATATAAATTATAATTTTATCATGATAAAGTTGACCACAAAAGAGTAGGTTTAGTGAATATACTAAAGACCGACATGATGACGAAGTCCACCATAATAAATTTAATTTTTGACAACACTGAATTTAGTGAATTTAGTGGCACTAAAAAAATGGATTGATTCATACTTTTGATGTAATAACTATTGATTTTTATTTTAAGTTCCACCATAAAGTGATTCAGCGATATTTTATTTTGTCTTTAATGGCATATATAATTGTTCCTATAGACTATAGTGGCATTTGTGACAACTGTCACTAGATTTTATATGGCAAAAAGTTTTAGTGCGATTTTTTATTATGCTGCTAAAGGGTCTAATAAATGTCACTAAACCCTTTATGTTCATATAAGAAAATTAAAATAGTGACATTTAAATTAAATGTCGCTTAATATATCCCACTAAAAACAAATTATGTTGTAGTGCGTGGCCATTGCCTACCAACAAGTTCAATTTTGGCGTAGACTTGATTGGTCTTGCTCCTTACTTGATGTGATTCCTGTTGGGGCAGGTGAGGTGTATAAGTTGTTTTTATATTTTTTTATATGCTTGTAAGATAAAGAGGATTGGTGAATGCTTTGACTTGGGTGAACTCAAGTCAAGGTGGAGATTGTTAAAGGAATATTGTAACTTAAGTGCACAATCAAGTCTATGCGTTAGTGTGAGTGTGTAGAGATGGAATCCTATGGTTAATTAAGTTTGTGACTTGATGTGTGTGTTGATGATGGTGTTTAAGTTGGTGTTAAATGCATGAAGTTATGGTGCATTTAGAAGTGACTTAAATATATGATGTTAATGGGATGTTAGTTAATGAGGAGTTTAAGACGCAAAGAAAAGATTTTGCACAAGGTGCCTAGAACAAGGCAGTTAGAGGGAAGCATTGCCTTGAACGAGTAGATAGATCATTTGCAAACAGTAGCTTCAAAAGACAAGTGCTCGAACGAGCTGCTATGGTGGTCGAACGAGAACTCATTAAATGCACTCCAGAAGCTGATTTTTGGAATCGCTCGAACTAGAAGAAGCATGGCTCGAATGAACGGCCTTGTCAGCAGCTGCATTGGTTTATTTTTGATCTTTGGACTTTTTAGAGTTGTTATGTAATTTATTTTTAGCCTTAATTATGTATGACTCATTAATGTATAATCTCCTAAAAATAGGTAGCTCATATGCCCTTGTAAACACATCAAACACAAACCCCTAAGCCCAAATATAGTCTTAATCTCTCTTACTCTCAATTGTAATGCTTCATTGTGAGAGATGTTATACTCCATTGTTATTGTATGAACAAGATACAAGAGGAAGCAGCCATGATAGGGTGAACCTCCTTAAATACTTGTGTCATTTTGCATAGTGGATTTCCTTTTAAACATTTTCACTTTCATTGAAATTATATTAGTTTATCAAGGTACTTCAAACATTTCGATCTTGGTGATACTAGAGTTTGAGAATTGTTCTTAAACTGTAATCTAGCTCTCATTTCACTTTCTATAGAGCTAGAAGGGTTTCCACGCAAAAATTTATCTTGTATTTTTATTACTTTTTGGCTTTAAATTCCTTACTTGTTGCAAAATGTCTTTAAGACTCCATATACTACAATTTATCCCACTCTAGTAGCTCAAACCAAATCAAAATTATTGTCCTTTAATTATTATTTATTTGGCAAGTTATCTTTTACTCAATGTTCGTTTTTGTTTCTTCACTTTAAGGTTTTTCACTTTTGGGGAGAGAAATTTGAATTTTATGTTTGAAGTATATATTGAAGATAATATATATTCATGTTGGATCTTGCTACATTCGTCTTAATGCAAAGTTTTTAAATATATAGTGTTTAAAATTTTTTATAATCCGTACTTAAAAATATTAAGACTTCAAGTTTGGTTTGAAAAGCGTACAAAAAGTAAAGTGGACAAACAAAAAGGAACATTTCATGCCCATTGAGTCGGCTTTTTTTAAATTATTGATAAGCATTAAACACTCACCAATTTTCCTTGTCTGAATTGCTACATGAATGATTGATTTCATGCCCATTGAGTCCGTTTTAATAGAATGCATGATATTCTGAAGTCCTCGGATCATAGGGTTGACCATATCGATCTCTTTATACCAAATCTTTATCGCCAGAAACAACGGGCAAATTTTGTTTTTATTGAAGTAATACGCTGCATCCGGACAATAATTATATAAGCATTTAGCCACTTCCCTATGATTATTTTGTACAGCAACATGAAGTGCTGTGTCTCCTTCCATATTTTGCTTCAGAAATATGCGAGTATTGACTTTACGATTATTTGGCCATGTATAAAGAGCTTGGATAGCCTTTAAATTTCCGACCTTGGCAGCTAAGTGAATTGGAAGGTCACCATTGTTGTTAGCTTGCTCCCTTAGGTCTCCACATCCAAGATCAAGATTAAGTACTTGTTCCAAAAGTTGGTGTTTTCCCATACTAGCCAATATATGTAGAATTGTATCCCCATTTGTTGGGCAACCAAAATCTTTGAGTTGAATCCCTTTTGCCAAAATAGTTTCATTAACTTGGTGCATATCATTAAGTAGAAAGTATCGATACATATCTTCGTCAATGGGAGATATTGAACACTTAAGCCCCATTGCTTCCCTTTTGAACATAAAGTTTAGTCTCTGTACTATCTCTTTGTTTGCATGGTTTGAAAGTGTTAACTTATACTTGGCCAAATCATGTGCAGTTAACCCTTCCTTGTTTGCTAACCGACCATTGACTTTTTCATTCTGGATCAAAATTTCAACCACCTCAATTTTCTGATCTTGAGTAGCCAAATGCAAGGGAGTGTTCCCATCTATATCCTTTTGATTGATCAAAAATTCTACATCTGATAAATTTAGTATCAAATGAGAGACCATAGTAGAGTCACCAAAGAGAGCTGCCAAATGAAAAATATTTTGGCCTTTTCCATTGAGCAAGAACCTTGAACTTGTTAACGAATCCACGATACTAGTATGGCCACCAAGCACAGCCACATGAATCGGAAAAGTTTTATCCTCGTTGCTTATGAATGCACTACTTGGATCATAGCGGATCAAAATCTCAACTTTCTCCAAGTAATTCATAGATGCTGCATAAGACAAGGCTGAACATCCGTCGTGCATTAAATTAGTTAACTTCACATTATAGCAAAGCATATGCTCCAATAGTTCTGCAATTAGTAGTAGTATATGATTAAGTGACGAGTCTACATTGGGCGACAAAAATTTATCATTTATCAATATGATGATATTTGATTATTTTCTTGGCATTTATCCATTTGGAGTAAACATTTATTAACTACAAATATACAAATTTTCCATGTTTTTATTTCTCATTAAAAATTTTCTATATTTATTTTAAAGGTAATATTAAAATGGAAAGTATCAAATAAGTATTGTCTAATTTTAAATAGAAAAATTGGATTAACCATCACCCGTTGGCCAAAAATAATCCCAACTATCAATTATTTTTTAAAAATCCCAACTATTCTCATAATTTGTTGAAAACATACTTACTTCCTTTTTAACCGGCTACAACATGTAACTTTTTCACTTTTTTCTTTCTTTTTTGATTAATAGATGAAGGAGAAGGGTTATTTTGAACATTTAAGTAAAAAAGAAAAGAAAAAAATTGAAAAAGTTACATGTTTTGGCCAATAACAAGGGAGTGAGTATGTTTTCAACAAATTATGAGGATTGTTGGGATTATTAAAAAATAATTGATAGTTGAGATTATTTTTGGCCAACGGGTGATAGTTGGGATTATTTTGAGCCAATTTTCCTTTTAAATAATTGATAATTTTTATATTATTCATAGTATAATTGTAGAAAAAATGTTGAAATATTGTATAATTCTAGGTAATTTTTCCTAAATATTTTTATTCGTCATTTTGTAGTTTATAACCAAATTCATGGGGGATACATTGATCATAGTTTTCTATGAGCAGGATACACTGAATATAATGATAATGATGATGATGTTGAACCAAATTCATGGGTGAAGCCACAAGGGGAGCCGGGGAGGCTTGATCACCTTTGTCGAAAATGTGATTCTTTGTTATTTTTACTTTGCCCCCACTTACTAATTAATATGATATATAGTTTAAACATTAAAGACCGTAAAAATATAACAAAAATTGCTTTAGTTCAATGGTTATTATAAAACATTTAGTTTTTTAAGATTAAGGGTTAAAATCCTAATTTAAACAATTATTTTTTTTATAGACTAATAAATTTATATTATAATGTTATTACTCCTTATCTTTCATAATTTCACATTTATCATTTTTAATGTGTGTTTCTATTTTTGCTATCTGAGTTTTAATTGTGTTTTTTTAGACTTACTAGACAAATTTAAAGAGTCGAAAACACTTAGTTTTTTCAAAAAGGATAATTATAGGAAAACTTCAACTCTATTTGTTAAATATAAATTTTGCAATGATTCAAATTCATTTTAGTCTATATGATTTTAAAATTTTCATAACTTAATTTATTTTTATTAGAGGTATTCATTCTGGTAATTAGGTTGATTTTGAGTTAGATGTTTCAAGTTGTTTCAAGTCGGTTTGAAATTGGATTTTGTGTTCCCATTGTTTTTACATAATAGTAAATCATTTTTTAAGTCTGAGTCAAATCGAATGATGTTACAATGTTTGGTAATTTTTGGGTCATTGGATCTACTTTAAACACCTCTAGTTTATACTTCCTCCGCTCCATAATACTTGCTACATTTCACTTTTTTTCGCAATCCAATGCACACTTTTGACCAATAATATCTTAAACTACACTAATCTATAAATTATAAAAATTTAATATTATGAAAGTATGCGATTAGACGATTCAAACAAGATCCCACTTGACTATATTTTTACTAACACATTAGTCGCAATATGTAAAATAGGCTTGACCGATGAATAGTGCACAAAATCAAAACGTAGCGAGTATTTCGGAACGGAGGAAGTATATTGTAAATAATTTATTAGTATATCGACAATTTAGCCCCTTATTCAAAATCGTAACTTCTCTGTTTGGTGAATGTTGTAAGAATGAGTTTTCCAAAAACAGTTATTAATTATATATTTAAGTTGTTATGTTTCAAAAAACAATTATGAACTGTATTTTATTCGATTTTTTTTTACTTAATGACGTATATATTAGAATAAGGGAAGCAATAAGCAATTGCTTAAGGCCCTATTTTTAGGGGGCGTTATTTTGAGAATCCTACCAGCATAAAAGAGCTCACCCTATTGTTAGACTACATAAACAAAAGTTTATAATTACGCTGAGATACCAATATATATGTGAAAGAAGTGTGACTTGAGTCTTGGGTTAATTAGTTATATGATTAGATGACAATTAATGTGTTGAAGAATTATTGCTTAAGGGTTAAATTAATTAACTAAAATTGTTAAACCTTAAGCATGTTTAATAATGGTAAAGGACACATCATTTTGTGATTGGTTTTTTTGGGAATCAAACAAGTACTAAGTGGTAGTGGGAACTTGGGTGTATGATGCATGTCTTGTGCTCCAAGGCTACCATTTCAAAAGCAAGGACTAAAGTACTCAGTACAAGGAGTGTAGGGGACCAAGAGACAAGTGTTACCTTTGCCTATATATATTGTAGTAGCATTCTTTAGTGTGGTGTAGAGCCAAGCTTAGAGCTTGAGCCTCCCATTATTATCCTTACCATTCTCTTATTATTCTCTACTCCATGTATGCTCACACATAAACTACTCCATTGATGTAATTCCTTCAACATTATAATGAGCTTACAAAGCTCTCTATCCTTTAAACACATAATGATACACTGGCCTAGGATGGTAGATGTAGCCTAATTAATGGTGAACCACCTTAAATCTTGGTGTTGTTGTTTTACTTACTTTTATTGCTTTAATCACCTTAATACTTGCATATAACCATGTCTCATTAGTACACCTTCAAGCCATGGTCGTTAACCTTTCGTGCCACCTTTAGGCCCACGCGTTTGCATTCGTTAGCCTACTCTAACAATATGTTATATATTCTAAAATATTAGAGTATATAAGATATATTGGGGTCAATAATCAGTTTAAACTTTTGGTTAAACTGATTCGTTTACATTATATTAGATGTCAACAGGTCAAAAAGGTCATGGATTCGAAAATGAACAACCCTTCAAATTCAAGTAGGATATTTCGCACAAGATATGAGGAATACTTGTGTTGCAGATTATAGCCCAAAAGCTCTTGTGTGAGGAGTGTGTTAGAGACTTAGAGGTTGGATTGAGAGTAAATATTTAAGGTAGTAAAAAAAAAGTCAAACTAATGTAACAAAGGTAATTAGATATGCAAATGAAGTTATAGAAATAATTGTATAGAGGTAGAATAGAAATAGATAAAAAATGATGAATTGAAAAAGAGTTCGATTTCACTCATTTGGAGGTAAAGAATCCTCCACCTCCCCTAGGGTAAATTTACACCCAAAATAAGGGAACTTATTGCTATTTTTTCTATTTTGTTATTACATTCAAATTCATTCTTCCACTTCTCCAACAATCAAATTCTTGTAATCATCTACCTAACTAACCTTAAATTCCTACTTTGACTTGTATTACCCCTTAACTATTTACTCTCAATCTAAGCCAATATAAATTTCATAGGGTCTCTCTCAATCATTAGTTTAAATTTTTAATTGAGTTGATTCCTTCACACCAATCTAAGCCAACACCAAGTTTTATCATGCAACCACTATTTTTCGACGGAAGAAGAAATTTATTGTGAGCCTCCGGATAGATACTCGGGTTGTTTCGGGGATCCATGATTTGAAAAGTGCAGTTCGGGACCACTTTGCACAAAACTTCTCACAACCCCATTGGCCGGTTTTTGACTTCGATATAGGCGCCCATCCGACTATTTCGACTGCTCAAAATGAATTTTTGGAACGTGCTCCTACTATTGATGAGATCAAAAATATTGCGTGCAAGGTTCGGATTATTCATGAATAATCAAAAGTAAGTGTTATTCACAGAAAAATGTAAAAAGTAGAGATTATTCCCGACAATTTTTCCATTTTTTAATCAACAAACAATTACACATGCACACAGGCGCTAAAAACAAACTTAGAGTCACAAAATTACATAAATATAGTTATATTATAAAATAATATAATTAATCAATATAATCTGTTTAAAATTACAATTTATAAAATTAAATTATAAATTTTAGTTGAAATTGGCAAGAGTCGTGAGAGGGAATGATCAGTGAGTTAGAGTACGAAAATTAATTGTTATCGACTGGAATGTAGGAGGTCAATTACTTTATGTTGCAACTAGATAGTGCCCGTGCGATGCATGGCTTTATCAAATTTTTTGACATATTTTTGTATCATATTTATATTTTATTTCACTTTAAACAATATAACGTATACAACTATACATTACATACATTATATCATATTTTGCATTGTGTGCAATATAATTATATTTATACTATTATTTTTTTAGATTTTGAATAAAAGAGCAAATGGTTCTTACCTTAATTACAATACGAATTTGTGAATTTTTTAAATGAAAAATAACATATTAATTTTTCTAACAAAAATACCTATTACATTAATTTATAAAAGTATTAAATATTATTACTATCAATAACACACTTTAAAATCAAATATAAATACATAGAAGTATGTAAAATTATTTTATTAGTTTAAACGACAGAGATAACTTTTTCTCATAAAAAATATAAGTGACTTACATAAAAAATAGTCACAACCTAAATCATATAAGAATTAATCATTGCATTTATAAGTAACCAAGAGTGTAAATAACAAAAACAAATCTTAATAAAAGTATATTATGTTTTAACCATTTCAAATTATCCAATACACTAAATAATATTCATTTAATAAATAAAATTGAAAACATTTTATAAATAATTAAAATAAATGAAATAAAAATATATAGTTTTCTAATACATTAAATGTGATTTGACCCAAAAAGTAAAAAAACAATAAATAAGATAATAATATGCTCAAAAATAGAGATATAAAGTCAAAGAAGAAAAGGATTTCAAAAAAAAAAATCAAAGAAGAATGACATCATCATTTAAGTTTGGAGGGAATAAAAGTGCGACACATAAGCAATTTTGAAAGGTGATGATTAAGCCGTGTTTTATTTTAGTAATAGTTATAGATTAATAATCCGAACAGGTTATATTGTAATGGTAGTGTGAAAGACAAAGTAAATTGCATTTGGCTCAATTGGTAAGCAACGCTGATTGAATATAACCATAGTGTCCCTACTGTTGCATGTTCCATTAAAGGCAATAGAAAAGTTTTTTGATTTTCATGCAGGTCTGCCAATGGAGTCTAGGAATGGAAGGAGCTAGGTAACAACTCATATCCATAAAAGATATACAAAGAATGTACCGTGGTTTGGGGTAATTTATCTGGTTATTCATTCATAATCACTATTAGCACATACTTCCTCCGTTCTTTTTTACTTGCTACATTGTTGACTTCGGTACTATTCATTAAGCAAATTGACTTTTATATTGTCGGTAATCTAAAAGTTAAAACATAGTTATATGAGATCTTGTTTGAATCGTCTCGATTCAAAGTTTATTAATTTTGAGTTTTTATAATTTTTTGATATGTATAAGTAGAGATATTAATGATGCAATTCGTACATTGGGGAGTGTGAAAAGGCAAATGGTGCAGCTAATATGGAACGGAGGAAGTACATGGTATATATACAGCTACCTCCTAATCTTTCCTAAGCTAGCAATATTACACAATATTATGTTTCCTAATATACACAAAATATTTTAGGAAATAATCTTATTTCCTAACACTCCCCCTCAAGTTGGGTCGTAGGGTCACCGACACCCAACTTGCACAAAACCTCGTCAAAGAATTGTGCTGCTACGGCCTTTGTTAGAATGTCTGCTAGCTGGTCTTCGGATCGAACATGAGGAAGTTTAATAATCTCATCTTCCAGTTTCTCCTTTATGAAGTGCCTATCTATTTCAACATGCTTTGTGCGATCATGCTGAACTGGGTTCTCAGATATGTTAATGGCAGCTCGATTGTCACAATATAGCTCACAACTTTTTGTTGGTGTAAACCCCAGCTCGGTCAACAGTTTTCGGAGCCATAGAACCTCAGTTACTCCTTTCGCAACTCCCCGAAACTCTGCGTCAGCACTTGACAAAGCCACCACTTTCTGTTTCTTACTCCTCTAAGTTACCAGATTTCCTCCAACTAGAGTGAAGTAGCCCGAAGTTGATTTTCTGTCGCCTCTGTCACCTGCCCAATCTGCATCTGTGTAGGCAACTAGATCTAGATGACCGTTCTTCTTATATAACACTCCTTTTCCGGGAGACCCCTTTAAGTATCGCAAAATTCTGATGACTGCTTCCATATGTTGTACTTGAGGTATGTGCATGAATCGACTAACCACACCTATTGCATAGGCAATGTCGGGCCTAGTATGAGCCAGGTAGATCAGCTTCCCCACCAACCTTTGATACTGCGCACAATCGGTTGGTTCTCCGTCTACTAACAACTGTAGCCCATGGTTAACCATCATCGGTGTCTTGATAGGTTTACAATCTAACATCCCAGCCTTAGCCAATAAGTCAAGAATGTACTTCCTCTGCAATATAAAAATGCCTCTATTAGACCACAAGACCCCAATCCCCAGAAAATACTTCAGTCTTCCTAGATCTTTCATCTTGAACTCCTGGAACAGTTTGCCCTTAAGAGCATTGATCTCGTCTCTGTCATTTCCGGTAATGATCATGTCATCCACACAAATGATCAAACAAGTTATCTTGCCTCCTTTCTTCTTCAAGAACAAGGTGTGATTGGAGTTACTTTGACTATACCCAAATCTTCTCATGGCCAATGTGAATCTTCCGAACCAAGCTCTAGGTGATTGTTTGAGCCCATACAACGCCTTCTCTAGTCTGCACCCTTCATTTTTAGAGAAACCAACTGAAAAACCCGGAGGAGCCTGCATATACACTTCTTCTTTCAATAATCCATGAAGAAACACATTTTTAACATCGAACTGATGGAGCGGCCAATCCAAGTTAGCTGCAACTGAGAAGAAGACCCTTATTGTGTCGCGTTTTGCTATTGGTGAGAAGGTTTCCGAATAATCCACCCCATATGTCTGTGTGTAACCTTTGGCTACAAGTCGAGCCTTGTATCGTTCTATGGAGCCATCTGCCTTATACTTCACTGTGATAACCCATTTACACCCGACTACTTTCTTTCTCTCTGGTAAGATGCATTTCTCCCATGTGTTGTTCTTTTGTAGAGCTTTGATCTCTTCCTCCATGGCTTTCTTCCAGTGATCATACCTTAGTGCCTCCTCGACACTTTTAGGAATTTCAGTCCCACATAGAGCTGCATTAAAGGCTACGGCGCTTCGTGACAAATTTCCTTCTCCAGGTCAGTCAATAGGGTATCTCGATCTCCTAGCTTCAAAATCTGGATCATATCTCTTAGGGGGGATACCCCTTGTGCTGCGAGGAGGAAGAACATACTCCTTATCTTCCTCCGTCTCTGTTTCCACAGTATCAACCACAGGATTATCATCAAACATAACATCAAGAGTTTGCTTAGTATCTAAATTACTCACCTGATGCTCTGACACTATAGGCTGTGATGTGGACTGTATAACTAGAGAAGTTGGTTCGGTAGCACTGCCTACTTGCTCTGTTTGGTCAATACCGACACCCATGGACTCATGAGCCATCTGAGATCGTCATTCTACTTCTCCCCCTGACATCGAAGATGGTGATAATAGAAGATGGTGATCGTCATTGTGCTCGCTGAGGACTATGAACATAGACAATGCAACCAAAAAACTGGGGAGGTAATGAATGTGAGGATGGTATGGGATGAAACATTTGGAGGGCTTCAAGGGGTGTTTTGTAGTTTAAGGCCTTTGTGGGAAGTCTATTTGTGAGGTAGTTGGTTGTGGCTATAGCTTCGGGCCAGAAAGAAGTGGGGACATGGGAGTCAAGCATAATGGCACGAGTTATCTCAAGTAAGGTTCGATTTTTCCGTTCGGCTACACCATTCTGTTGGGGTGTGTCAGGGTAAGATGTCTGGTGTATAAGGCCCTTACTAATAAAGAATTGGTGTAGGTCGGTATTCACATATTCCCTACCATTATCAGTTCTCAAAATACGGGGTTGGGCTTGGAACTGGGTACATATCATATTGTAAAACTTAACAAACACACCAAAAACCTCAGACTTGTGTTTAAGAAAATAAATTCAACTCATCCGGGTACAATCTACAATAAACACAACATAATAAGAAAAATCATGCATTCAAGTCATAGGAGATGGTTCCCATACATCAGAGTGAATAAGCATAAAAGGAACACTAGCTTTATTCAAACTACAAGGATAAGAGTGTTTATAACTTTTTGCCAGAATACATGTTTCACATTTAAAATCAGATCGTAGCCCAACTAAAGTAGCAAAAATTTTCTTTAAGTAACCTACAGACGGATGTCCAAGTCTTCAGTGCCAAGTTTGTAGTTGCCGTTCCTTTGACCCATGAGCAAGAACAGCTTCGCCTTTGTGAACCGTCTCTTCCAAGTAATACAGTCCACCTTTCTCAATACCACGCCCAATAGTCTTCCCGGTCAGAGCATCCTGCACAATACAGCAATCGAATTTCGTGAGCACAATACAACCCAAATCTCTTGTCAGCTGGCTCACAGATAAGAGTTTATGTGAAAGATCGGGAACCAATAAGCAATTATTCAATTTAAGATCATCGGTTAAAGCAACCGTTCCCGCTCCCCGAACTTTAATTCCTTCTCCGTTAGCCGTTTTAATGAGGCTTTTCATCGATTTATCATGTGTTAAAAAATCACGAGGGTCGTATGACATAGTGTCCGTAGCTCCACAGTCAAATATCCAATTACTACCATTCACACTTAAGCACAAGAACTTTTATCACAAAAATCATAAAAAAATGATGAAGAAATGTGTGGCACATCCACGTGCCCCACTTGAAGAAATGTGTCTGGGTTATTTAAAGGAGTCGGCCCACCTCCCTTATCCTCAAACCCTAAATCTCTCATTTTGAGAGATGGGTTCATCTCCATACCTGCGGCGCTTTCCTTGCCATCTTCCTTCCTGATTTCTTCTTCCTCACCAACACCCATGGCGACCCTTCCTGTTTTCGGTTGGTCTGAGTACTTGTCGGCTTGTTTTTTACCCCTCTTTTTTGCATCTGGCCACCAATCTGGGTAGCCCACTATTTTGAAGCACTCGTCTTTTGTGTGTCTTGCTCCTCCACAGTGGCTACAATGAAGGTGGTTTATGTCATCATCACGCTGGTAACGTCTCTCTAACCTTCCTTTGGCAGCAAAAACACCACATACGCCCGATGATGTCCTTCCTCAGCCGTGGGTAATGGGTCTTGTAAGAGTAGATCTCTTATATCCTTGTCAAAAGTCTCATCTACCCCAGCAAGAAATTGGTATACTATAGCCGGTTTCTTTGAACTAGCTGATCGTAAATAATGATGTCCTCTAGGTCTTTCATTGAGTTAGGGTGCCTTCTGTCGATCTCCTTCCATAGATTAAGAAGTTTACTGTAGTATGTTTCCATTAAGTCTGTGCCTTGTACGCGTATGGATTGTCCGTCAACTTTCCTCACTCAGACCCTGACCTTGAGAGGGATATTGGTTTTGATGATAATGATGAAACGGTGATTAATTATACTATGCCACCTATGTTAAAATAACTCAGATTGAAACAAATTTCTAGTAAATATGGTCATAATATAATGATTGACAAGCTTACAAATACTCACCAATTTTCCTTCTTTTGATTGTCTCGTGGATGATTGATTTCACGCCCATTGAGTCGTTTCGAATACGTTGCATGTTCTTCTGATTATGTAGTCCTTTAATCATAGGGCTAAGTAGATCAATCTCATCATACCAAATATTCATCGCTAAAAATAAAGGATACATTTTGTTGTTGTTCAAGTAATATGCTGCTTCCGAGCAATAGTTAAATAAGTATATAGCAACTTTCCTATGACTAAATTGCACAGCAACATGAAGTAATGTGTCACCTTCCATATTTTGCTTTATACATATTCAAGTACGAACTTCAGGATTTCAGACCATTTTAAAAGAGTTTGTACGGACTTCAAATTTCCAGTCTTAGCAGTTAAGTGACTTGGAAGATCACCATATTTGTTGGCTAGATCTCTTAGGTCTCCACATCCGCGATCAGAATGAAGCAAATATTCCAAAAGTTGGTGTTTACTCATACTAGCTACTATATGCAAAATTGTATTGCCATTTTTTGGGCATCCAAGGTCCTTCAATCGAATCCCTCTTGCGGAAATAATGTTATTAACTTGATCCATGTCCTGCTTAGCAGGGATTGTTACAAGTTTTTGTCGATTGGAAATATTGAACACTTAAGCCCAATTGCAGCCCTTTTGAACATGGTATTTAATCTCTGAACCGTACTTTTTTCTACGTCATCTGCAATAAATAATTTATTCTTGGCTAAATCACATGTGGTTAACCTTGCTTATTTGATAATCCAACATTGACTAGTTTGCTCTGGATTAGAATTTCAACGACCTCAACGTGCAGATCTCTGGTAGCCAAATGCAAGGGAGTATTACTTTCATTGTCTTTTTGATTGATTAAAAATTCCACATCTGATAAATTAAGTACCAGTTGAGAGATGATACGAGAATCACCAAAGAGTGCAGCCAAATGAAAAATATTTTGGCCTTTTACATTGAGTAGAAACCTTGAACCAGTCAGCAAATCCACGATACTATAACGGGCCCCAAGAACTGCCACATGAATTGGATAAGTTTTATTCTTGTTGCTTATGAATAGGGGTGTTCATTACCGGATACCCGGCTAAACGGGTACCCGGAAAGCCGGGTACCTTTTTTTACGGCCCGTGTCCCGCCCCATTTATTGTGGGTACCCGGTTAGCGGGTACTCGGATAAAGCGGGTCGGGACACCGGGTACCCGGATAAAGCGGGTCGGGACACCGGGTACCCGGATAAAGCGGGTCGGGACACCGGGTACCCGGTTATTATTTTTTCCATATAAAATTCAGCAATTGGCCATTTTTCCAAAAGAACTTGTCACAAAGTTGTTAATATCATTCCATAAAAAAAGCAGCAAGAATTTATTTAAGACATCAAACAGACAACAAACCAAGCTGCAGTCATGATCTTAATCAGAGTTTCTTCTCTTGCAATACCAAAATCTGCTAGCTTTACATACTTCTAATTTGCAATAAGACAATAGATAATGAGAAAGCAGATCAAAAGCAAAAGGAAAAGTGTTGCATAAATCAAAGAAATTGCAGATAACAATTCAAAAATGTGAAAAAGTACGGATAATTTCAAAAAAGCCCATGATACCAGGCTTCAAACTATCCATCATAATCTTGGCCATTAGCGGCTGACAGGCCGGAAGAAATACTATGAGTGAATGAGTCTATGAGTATGAGGGCTGCTGCTTGCTAATGCTAGGTAAAGAATGGAGTAGCAAATGTCAAATGAGCAAAACCCTAAAAAAAGACTTATATATTAAATTCTTACCGGGTCATTAGCCGGTACCCGGTTCAAAAAATTCCGGCCCATGACCCGACCCGTAATTTTGAATTTTTTTATATTTTGACCCGCCGTTAATGAGCCGGGTCGGCGGGTCGGGTCAATCGGGTAGGGTAGTTTTGAACACCCCTACTTATGAATGCACTACTTGGATTATAGTGAATTTGTTAAAGTATATAACATAACCTGGGGCCTCAACCATTAGTTTAAGCTTTTGGTTGAGTTGGTTCCTTGACATGGTATTAGAAGCCAAAGTAACAAGAGGTCACGGGTTCGAATCTCAACCACCCCTCATTTAAAGTGGAATATTAGCGCCATGTATGAGGAGGGCATGTGCTGCATCTAGTGATGGCCACGGTCCGGGTTGGGCCGGTTCCGGTTCTACTCGATTCCGGTTCCATTTGGAACCTGACCCAGACGTTTCCGGTTCCGGTTTCGGTTCCGGCCGGTTCCAACCCGGTTCCTTGGCGGTTTATGATACGGTTCCGGCGGTCCCAATTCCCGTGTCGGGTGGGTCGGACTATCTGTTCCATTCTTATTTTTCCTTTATTTTTAATAAAAAAATACTATAATAATGCGGACGTACCTTCGTCGATTACTTGATTATTAGCGAAATGCATTGGTTGTCATCGTTATTAAAATATTTACTAAAAAAAACGAAAAAAATAAATTAATAAGAAACGAATCAACGATAAAGATCATAAATAAAAAAAAGGGGAGAGAATGGACTTGAACCTAGTATCCCGAAGGACTACTAAGCAGCCTACGTATCCCGAAAGAATCAAAGTCCACGTAGTTCTTTCTCATACCTTTTATTAGTAGTTGTTGAATGCCGTGGTCCGATATTCCGTAGTCGCGACCCTACTCGTCTTCGTCATCATCTGGTTGGTTGGATGCTTCTGCCGACTCTCCTCCCGACGATGATGCAGACGTATCCATCATCATCCATGGATCATCTTCGTCTTGATCATAATCGATAAAGAAGGAATAAATAAATTAATAAGAAACGAATCAACGATAAAGATCATAAATAAAAAAAGGGGAGAGAATGGACTTGAACCTAGTATTTCCGAAGGAATAATAAGCTGCCTACGTATCCCGAAGGAATCAACGATAAAGATCATAAATAAAATATTATAATTACTTTGGTCGATTTCAAAGTGATGTTTTAAGATAATTATCTAATTCTAAATATGAAGCGGAGGAGGAGGAAGAAGATGACTAGAAAAGTATCATCTCGACTTATTATGTTAGCGATTACGGGATTATAATAATCGGGACGCGCCGAGACGCTAGCACGCCTAGACGTATCGCGACTCGGGTTATATATACTAGAATAATGGTCATTGTTAGGATTATTGGTGACTTGCATTACCAAGTAATCATAACAAGATTAAGGTAATTAATCTAATATGTTAGTGTATTAAGAAGAGGACATCTCACTATGGTGTGATTGGTTGTTTGGGAATCAAGTAGTACACTAGTACAATGTACTATGGTAGTGGATACTTGGGAAGCAAGTGTTTAGCATGTATGTGAAGGCTTGGTTAGTGTATTTCTTGGGCTCCAAGGCTCAAAATCAGACCATGGGTTTGGCTAGTACAAGGAGTATCAAGTGGGGACCAAGGAAGAATCACAAAACAGCAATCAGCAGCGTTTATATGCACCGCTCGACCTGGCCACTCGGTCGAGCCAGGGTCGAGCCAACATTATGTGCTCTTTTGCGTGTTTCTGCCAGCTGCTGCACTTAGTTCATTGCTGTCCCATTTATTCCCATGTAATTTCCCCTATAAATACCCACCTAAATACAAGCTAAAGGTGCACCAAAGTCTCTCATTGTTAAGAGCAACCTCTTGCTTAGTAATCTCCCTCAATTAGCTCCTCTCTTCCTACACATAACCTCTATTTGTAATTCCTATCAAGTTTGTATTTTCTCCTATTAAACATATTAATATAATCCTAGGCTAGATGGTGGATGTAGCCACATTGGTGAACCACCTTAAATACTTGTCTTGATTATTTAAGCTTTATTTTAGCCATTCTTATTACTTGCATAATTATTTTTGTTCCTACACTTTGACACAACATAAACACTCTCTAACCTTAATATTGTGATCCTTGAGTGAGGTCCATAGCCTCTCCTTTCAATTGGTATCAGAGCCAAGGGTTTATTTGGGGTTACTTGAAGTGTTAGTGGTGGTCATTTGAAGTCCAAGATGTCAACAATGAAGTTAGACATTGAGAAGTTTGATAGGAATCAAAATTTCAGTTTATGGCAAGTTAAGATGAAGGCTATCTTGATCCAAAATGGTGTTCATAAGGCACTTGAAGGTGATGAGAGGAAGCCCATTGGTCTTAGTGAGGCTAAGTGGGAAGAGATGGATGCTAAAGCTTTATCCGCCATACAACTTTCCCTCTCCAATGAAGTTTTGAGGGAAGTTGTAAAGGAGGTAACATCAAAGGGGATTTGGGAGAAGTTGGAATCACTCTATATGGCCAAGAGTGTTACCAACCGATTACTCTTAAAGAGTAGGTTGTATGATCTCCATTTGCAAGAAGGTAAGCCTATGAAACCTCATCTTGATGAGTTTTACTCTATTGTTTTGGATTTACAAAACATTGATGTTTCATTTGATGATGAAGACTTGGCCATTCTCTTATTATGTTCTCTACCTCCTTCTTTTAAGCACTTTAGAGAGACCTTACTTTATGGTAGAGACACTTTGTGTAGTGAGGATGTTAGGAAGACTTTGACACAAAAAGACCTTATGGACTCCCAATTTGCACAAAAGGTTTCTAGTGAGTCCAATAATGATGCTTTGTTTGCTAAGGAGTCAAGTAGGAACAAAAGAGGCATGACTTGCAATTATTGTAGAAAGAAGGGCCATCTTAGAAGAGATTGTTGGAAGTTAAAATCCAAACAATCCGATGATTGCAAGTCCAAAGGAGCTAGCTCCGCCGAGGCTAGTTTTGTTGAAGGTGAATATGATGTTGGTGCTCTTATTGTCACAAGTGAGTACAAGGGTGGTGACTCTTGGGTTTTGGATTCGGGTTGTTCTAGCCATATGACTTCTAACTCTAGCTTCTTCTCAACTTATCAAAAGGTTGAAGGAAGAAGTGTCACTATGGGCGATGAGGCCAATTGTCCGATAGTTGGTTTTGGGGATGTTAGAGTCATCATGTTTGATGGTGTTGTAAGAACCTTATCCGGAGTCCTTCATGTTCCAAGTATGAATAGGCACTTAATTTCCCTTGGTACTTTTGATAGAGAAGGTTTTGCATGCATTGTTCAAGGTGGAGTTATGAAGGTTGTTAAGGGCCATAAAGTGTTCTTGAAAGGGTCCATTGATGAAGATGGCTTGTTCAAGCTACTTGGCACAACCTTAATTAGTTCGGTTCAAGATGCTACTACCTCGATCAAGCTCAATGATGATGATGACACTTCTCATGGTGATATAAGAATGTAATTCCAATATTTTTTCCAACAAGTTCATTGTTTTATGGATTTGGTTGGTGTTTACATACTCTTTTGATGTAAGCTCTTAGAAGAGCAATTTTGTAGTACATGTTTTTATTTATGTTTGTACACATGTTTTATTTTGAGTATGTTACTAGCTAGAGATGTTTTGGGTGTTCTTGGATTGATTCTTGAAGGTGATCTTTAAAGACTTGGTAAATACAAGTCAAGGTGGAGATTGTTAGGATTATTGGTGACTTGCATTACGTACCAAGTAATCATAACAAGATTAAGGTAATTAATCTAATATGTTAGTGTATTAAGAAGAGGACATCTCACTATGGTGTGATTGGTTGTTTGGGAATCAAGTAGTACACTAGTACAATGTACTATGGTAGTGGATACTTGGGAAGCAAGTGTTTAGCATGTATGTGAAGGCTTGGTTAGTGTATTTCTTGGGCTCCAAGGCTCAAAATCAGACCATGGGTTTGGCTAGTACAAGGAGTATCAAGTGGGGACCAAGGAAGAATCACAAAACAGCAATCAGCAGCGTTTATATGCACCGCTCGACCTGGCCACTCGGTCGAGCCAGGGTCGAGCCAACATTCTGTGCTCTTTTGCGTGTTTCTGCCAGCTGCTGCACTTAGTTCATTGCTGTCCCATTTATTCCCATGTAATTTCCCCTATAAATACCCACCTAAATACAAGCTAAAGGTGCACCAAAGTCTCTCATTATTAAGAGCAACCTCTTGCTTAGTAATCTCCCTCAATTAGCTCCTCTCTTCCTACACATAACCTCCATTTGTAATTCCTATCAAGTTTGTATTTTCTCCTATTGAACATATTAATATAATCCTAGGCTAGATGGTGGATGTAGCCACATTGGTGAACCACCTTAAATACTTGTCTTGATTATTTAAGCTTTATTTTAGCCATTCTTATTACTTGCATAATTATTTTTGTTCCTACACTTTGACACAACATAAACACTCTCTAACCTTAATATTGTGATCCTTGAGTGAGGTCCATAGCCTCTCCTTTCAGTCATAAAGGTCCGCTAAAAGTTTTTTACAATTTCCTACACAATTATGTACATCACTAGACGGACGATCTAATGCTTGGTACTAAAATCCTATTATTTTACTTAGGTTTTCCGTCCTAAAACACGGATCTAAAATTGTCGCAATTCCATAAGTATAAGAAAAATTAGTGAAATACGCTTTCCACTTATCCATCATATCTGCAAGAATTGGCTTTAAAAAACGTTACTATCATCATGAGAATGTCTAAGAAGATGATAAAAAACAATAATACATTCACTTATTACTAAGTGAACGTTTGGTTCATAAACATATGAAAAAATCTTAGTTTCGTGGACATATGATAAGTGCAATTATTTTGTAACACCCGGATTTCCTCCCGTCCTTTGCGGTTTTGGTTTCGTATAAGGGGTATTTGCACTCATCATTAACATATTTGCGCTCATTTTCGATGTTTAGAGGCGGTTTAGGGTTGTTTTATGTGGTTTCACTCCATTTCGGTATTCCATGTCCAATTTGTAGCCAAATGGGTGAATTATGGTACTTTGAGTCATTTTTGTGGGTTTTTGATGCTAATCATGTTTACAAGGCTCAAAAAACGTATCAAGCTATCAATTTTGTCAAGCCATGAAGAGTAAAAAAGCAAAAGAGTAGAAAAGTGTTGTTAATGCAAAAGTATTAAGGTGAAATTTGATACATGTCTACTCTTTTGGCTATAACTTTTGATAGGAATATTGTATTAATACAAGGTTTGCGGCATTGGAAACTAGACTTCAAGGGCTTTCCAACGGTATATTATATGTTCGATTCCGATAACCGAGCAAGAAATGGCGAGTGTTTGAAGTTTATGAAGTTTTTCAGCTCCGGGTCCGGTTCCGGTTCCATGGAACCGTTGGGCCGGGTGAACCGTTCCGGTCCGGGTTCGCAGTTCTGGGCGATTCCACTGAACCGGTGGGGCGGGTGAACCAGTCCGGTCCGGGTGAACCGGTCCGCGGTTCTTTGGTCCGTTTTTTCCCGGCGATTTCACGGTTCCGGGTCGGAACCTGTCGCGGACATTTCGGGACCGGTTCGGTTCCGGGCCAACCCGGACCGTGGCCATCACTAGCTGCATCCACACTTCTAGCCCAAAGGGCTCTCGTGTGAGGGGGCGTGTTAGAATATATAACATATCTTGGGGCCTCAACCATTAGCTTAAGCTTTTGGTTGAGTTGGTTCCTTGACAGAATTAATATCTTAACTTTCTCCAAGCAACCCATAGATGCTGGCTGTTGCATAAGATAGGACTGACCATCCTTCATGCATTAAGTGAGTTAGATTCACATCATAGCTAAGCGTATACTCCAATAGTTCTGCAATTTCTCATATTAGGATAAAATAAAAAGTAAAATTTTAAGATGGTATTACATAAAATAAATATTGACTAATTTAGAATAAGTAAGTTCATAATTGCCGCACTTTAATTATGATTATACTAGTATGAAATTCGTGTCATGCAGGAACTTTTTAGTATTATACTCCCTCCGAATCATTTTAGATGTCCTATTTGTTTTGATTAGGTTTTTTTTGTTTGAATCGATTTTGTTCGATTATGATCAATGATAAAATACCGATACAGTTTTTCCGTCTAGGAAAACCTTACGGCGCTGATACCTTGTAGAAAATCATAATTCGGAATTTGATTTGGGTTTAATATGGTGAATACTTAATTTGTATTAATCATTCAATGAGATGAACACCCCTATTTATACATCATTTGATCATCTAATAAGGAAACTATAATATTACGAAATATTAAAATATTATAAACTAAAATATTATAAACTAAAATCAGAATAATATAAAATATAAAATAGAATATTACTACTAATTCTATTAATATTCTTCTTTCCAACCTCTATCACTATTTTTCTCCCAAAATAAATTCATCAATTCCCACAATCTACTCAACTCTTAATTACCCAATTTAATGTCATCAGTTTTTAAATCTTAAATTGTCTTCTCCTCTTCTATTGGAAATCAAAGGACTCACAGCTCGCCACGTTAGCTATCCATGTGCTCAACCAAGCAAACCATGTACATCCACAAGAATCACAAAAGTTAGTTTGACACTTGTAACAAACTTTTGTTTTGTATAACAGAAAGTTGTTAGTTATAGCTGTGTATCTTTGGTTCTTCCCTTGTATATATATCCTCATACTTGCACTTGTATCTTTACCAATTCTATCAATAAAGCTGATCTGCAGTTTCCAGTTGGAAGAATTGGAAGGTATTTGAAGAAAGGAAGATATGCTCAACGTGTTGGTACTGGTGCTCCAGTTTACTTGGCTGCCGTTCTTGAGTACCTTGCCGCTGAGGTAAATTCTTTTTCTCTGATTTAAGTTTGTTGCGAATCTGGATTTGAATTTAAGTAATTTTCTAGTAAATGTTGTTTGATGTATTCATGATCTGTTTTCAATCAATTTTCAGAATAGTAGACAATTTATTATGTAAAAATGAAGGTGTTGGAGTTGGCTGGAAATGCAGCAAGAGACAACAAGAAGAACAGAATCATCCCAAGGCACGTTCTTCTTGCAGTGAGGAACGATGATGAGCTTGGGAAATTGTTAGCCGGAGTAACAATTGCTCATGGAGGTGTTCTTCCAAACATTAATCCTGTTTTGTTGCCAAAGAAGACTGCAGAGAAGACTCCTAAAGAGCCTAAATCTCCATCCAAAGCTACCAAATCTCCAAAGAAAGCTTAGATCTGTTGATGTTAGTGATGGTTGAACATTTAGTGTATAATAATAATAATCCTGAGTATTTAATCACCAAGTACTACTAAGGTAGTGGGACAGTTTATAAGTCCGTATTATATCAATTAAAGCTATTCTAAATAGTGGGACGATATACGTATTAATTTACGTGGTCCAATTTAAGCATTATAAGATAAGACAAGGAAAAGAGTAAGGGGCGCCTTGTTTGGCTGACAGCCGACTCGGCGGCACCCCTGAAGCAGCCTCAGCCGAGTCGGCTGTAGGCTACTGGAAAAGGATTTGGTCAGAGGGCTTGCGCCGAGTCGGCGCTCTCTTCTTTGGGCTCGTCGCCGACTCGGCGATAGGTCACTGGACTTGACCGTTGCTTTTTCTTCCCGTTTTCTTGTGTTTAATGCCTAGGATTCTATCTTAATGCTCCAATAATCTCTGATTTATGGTGGAGAATAATGCTAATTGTTAATAGCATTGATGTTGGTGATTAATCATAATCAATTGGTGATTATGAGCAAGGCTCCTCTATTGTGTATAAATAGAGGTCCTTGGATGAAGAGAGATACACCATTTTTTCTGAAATCTTCTTCTCTTACTCTCATTGTCTTTCTCTCATTTGTCTAAGCTTGATCAAGAGAGTAATTAACTTTTGTTCAAGTAATACACTACTCATAATTTTCTTAAACACATTGTTATTAAGATATATATCCTAAGTACTAAGGATATATAGGAGTTGTTTGTATCTCATTGTGAAAATTTCCACTTCCAAACCCAAGTACCTTTGTGGGGGAAATATCACAAAAGGAAAGTGAGCACACGCCTACAACTTGTATCAAGTTTCCGGGTAACATATAGTGTTACAAACTTATCTTCACTTTCCATTAGCATTGTAATTGTGATTGTAATTTCATTTTTGTCATCATCAAAGGGGTTTGAAACAAATTCCCGTTTGTAATTTGTTTACATTATATACACTTTGTAATAGGTTTGTTGGTGGAATTTAGCGAAAAATCAAATGAATTTGGAACTGTATTAATGTTTTTTGTATGTAATGTTAGATGTTAAAATAAGGTTTTATGAGACGATAGGGTTTTAGTATCTTAAGCTGATAAGGTTGTAGTTATAGAGTATAGGAATTGAATCAATAGTTTATTGATTTGATTTCTCTAGTGTTAATTGGATTTACTCATTTATAATACTATCTTTCCCCAATATTTTTATTTTTAAGTTTGCTTATTGATTTATCACAATTGAATTGTGGGTTTTCTCATCTTATTTCCCATTGATCTTATGTGAATTGTTGTATGGTGTGGAGTTTCTTTCCCAAATTAGTTGAAAATTTTCAATTGGAAGGTATGTAAATGGGAAGTTTAAACCAATTTTTATACTATACTAATTGTTGTTTAACAATAATGTTCAAACTAAATTTCAAAATACAAGATTGGATATAAAAGTTAATCAAAAGAAGTAATAGATTGCAAATAATGCTTGAAAGTAAGATAAATGTGAAGATAAGATACTTCTTAGATTAGAAAAAATTGTGTATAAGAAAAAAAAGGCAATAGGTTCATGAAAGAGATTAAATGAATTGTAATCCTGCTATCAAATTCAAAAGTGTAAAATACAAGAAATAATTCAAAATAAAAAGTAGGTTTTCAAAGAAACAATGAAAACATAAATAGTGGATTATAGAGTACTTCCTCTGTTCTTTTTCACTTGCTACATTGTTGACTTTGGTACTATTCATTAAGCAAATTGACTTTTATATTATCGGTAATCTAAAAGTTAAAACATAGTCATGAGATCTTGTTTGAATCGTCTCGATTCAAAGTTTATTAATTTTGAGTTTTTATAATTTTTCGATATGTATAATTAGAGATATTAATGATGCAATTCGTACATTGGAGAGTGTGAAAAAGCAAATGGTGCAACTAATATGGAACGGAGGAAGTATTTCACAAATATTTTCACTAGTTATATGAAGACTTAATAAATACTCCCTCTGAATCAGTTTAGTTGTCCTATTTTTTTATTTGGCATAACCATACTAATTGTTCCATTTTCTTTTTTGTTTATTCTTTTTTTACCTAAATACCCCACTTTTCCAATTCCCAATACCCAACTACCACCTTTACAATTAATTTAATCAATTAAATACCCAACTACCACCTTTTTAATGGACTCTACTCAACCCTTAAAATCCGAGAAAAGTCAAATGGGACAAGTAAACTGATTCGGTGGGAGTATAAAATAATAACACAATTCACGTAACTAGCTCTTGTTTTTGGTGCTAAAATTGAAAACTAATGTTGATACTCAAATGTAATAAAAAAACACAATGACAAATCCTATTCTTAGTTGAGGGATGAATCAATCAAAATAATACACACCAAAGGCAAAAGCACAACTAAAAATATACAAGACGAAAGGCATCCTTGGTCATCCTGTCACGCTTCGTATGTCGAAGAAATTGAGGATGTACCACTTTGTTTCATCTCTTTCAGTATTAGAAATTTCAATTGTCGGGTGCTACAAAATTGGGTGTTCAGGCTCTGATCGATATACATAAAATGATGATGGGTGTTCAATAGCACTTTGCAACGCTAAATGTAGAGCTTTAAGTGTCGATTTGGATTCGGTATGAGAAATGTCGAACAATTTGAGTTTACAAGAGGCATAAAGCAAGACTAAACAAATGGCACAAGATGAAACAGAGCAATGTGAATTAAAGATATCAATTTTAACGTAAAGTAGTACTTAAACATATAAATTAAAGTAAAAATTTCAATTTGAACCTATAAGTAATCAATTGTGGCGTTGAACTGATGAATTTCTACCTAAATTGAAATTGATATCTTTAAGGTCAGAATTGATACCTTTAATATAAAAATTAAAAAGTGCCCACAAAATGAAAAAGAAGAGAGAAAACATATAAGGAGCGCGATGGGCTGGAATATTGGGCCGTCTTATTATAAGACGGTAAGACGGTCTCTCCCAAGATCGCCTGAAAAAGTATTGGACAACTGGCCCAATTGTCTAACTACTGCCAATAAAAAATTCTTGTGAGAGACGGTCTTTATGAAAGACCATCTCTAATTGAACTGGCCCATAAAAGAAAATGTAGAGTAAAAGTAGATATTAAGCTTTAATGGACTGGGCCTAAAAGACGTCTTTTAGAAAGACGGTCAGAGACTAGCTGAAGGCCAATATTTGCATTTTCGTTAATGGGCCTTATTAGTGATCCAATGGTAAAAGCTTCCGAAACATAACAAAGGAGAAGACCATAAACGCAAACGAAGCTAAAATAAAACCCTAATTATTTTGTTTCCCTCAGAGCTCTCGCAGTATTCCCGCTTTCTCTCCAACTAGGTAACAAATCGAATTCCATCTCTTTCGTTTTTTCAGTTTTGCAATTTGCAATTCATTGTCTTCTGGATTGCTTTTGATCAATGTATAAATGAATTGATCGATGTTCTTTTTGTTGTTTGGCTTTTATTTGATGTAAAAAAATGTGTTTGCTTTTGTAGGTTTGTTTATAATAATCTTATTATATCTTGTTTTATTTTTTAATTGTTGGAGTTGATTTTGTTTTTCATTTATCTTCGGTAGCCTGTTGGTCGTTTTGAATGTTGGAGCTTGATGAATGATTTGATCTTGTTTTGTTTGCTTTTGGTGATTGAAATCGAAATGTTGATTAGATGGAATAATATGTAAATCTTATCTTTCTTTGAAAAATGGGTGAACAGTAGAATATTATCTAAACTATCACAATTCTTATTTCAGTTTATTTCTTCTTATAAAGAAATTTCATAATTTCTAAATGGTATTGGTATCCGAATTGTTGATTAAACATCTTGTAGCACAAGTCTTTGTTGGGTAAATTAGTTTTATTCGAAACAATAAATTTGCAACTGAGTTAGTTTTTTGAATCATGGGTACTAAAATTATGATGTTGGTTTTGTAAAATTGGTTTCATTGATTTTGGTAGATACAAGGTGTACTTATGGTTTAATTATAAGCATTTGGTATTGGAGAAAAATTACACTATTTCGAAGTTTAATATCTTTCCTCCAGGATATGGGTGTTGCCTCTTGTTTAAAAATTGAAAATCATATACTGTATTTATTGATGTCAACTATTTTGAATTTATTATCAGTTCAAGTGATAGAATCGTAGATTAAGTCAGACTTTAGGTTAGTCCCAGCAATTGCTGTATATTTCTGATGATTAAATGTCCGTAACATCTGCTATGAGTTCTCTAATAAGTGTTATATCTTGCTGGACTTGTTACCTTTTTAATCTTTATCCGTTTACGAAATTATCAACTTGATATATACGTTTATGACTAGTGATGATTTCTTGATCTGTACTATGGGTAGTGATGATCAAGTTGCCTATTGCAATGAACTGTTTTGTCTCCAAATTGTTTTGAGCTGGGGTCTTAGTAACCTGGGTGTTTTACATCATCGCAGTAATTTGTGCCTGTAAAGATGGTGAGGACAAGTGTTCTGAATGATGCTCTCAAAACTATGTATAATGCTGAGAAGAGAGGCAAGAGGCAGGTCCTCATCAGACCTTCTTCAAAAGTGATCATCAAGTTTCTCCTTGTTATGCAAAAGCATGGTACAATAACTTATTTTTATGTGTTCCCTCCTTTTTTAGGGATAAATATGTTTAGCTTGTTGCATGTATCGTTGATTGGTTTTCTATTTGATTTTAATCTGTAGGTTATATCGGAGAATTTGAGTACGTTGATGACCACAGATCGGGAAAGATTGTGATTGAGCTGAATGGAAGATTAAACAAGTGTGGTGTTATCAGCCCTCGTTTTGATGTTGGAGTGAAGGAGATTGAGTCCTGGACTGCAAGATTGCTTCCTTCTAGACAGGTTGACTTTCTAAATTTTACCAGGAGCTCTTTGAAATATCTACATTAGCTTTAATAATAAAAGATTTCAGGCAGGAGCATATTGTTTGCATATGTTTCGTTAAGGGACTCACATGCTTTATTATTATCATTTTGCCTTTACTTTCAGTTTGGATACATTGTACTTACAACTTCAGCGGGAATCATGGACCACGAAGAGGCAAGAAGGAAGAATGTTGGAGGCAAGGTGCTTGGCTTTTTTTACTGATAAAAGAAGCTTTTATGGATTGTCTCTTGACTATTTGGATTAGTATTATTTTACTGAAAATTTTGCCTTGTGACTTATTTGGTTGAGAACATAGCACCCCTTTTTTATATCTCTAATATGCATTGACTCTGGTGTTTCTTTTGTTATATTGTCCGATTAAAGCTGAGTATTTACGCTTTACTAGTGAGTTGAGTAGTTGATTAACCTCACGCCTTTTACAATGATGTGTGCCCTATATTTTTACTACAATCTTTTTATCCATTTGTTATTCTAAATGAAAGACTTTTGTGAAGAGATGATATATTAATCATACTATAAATTTTGAGGTCAATTTCATTGTTGGTAATCTGATTTAGTGTGATTTTTACATACAATGTCTGCATTTTTCTTTTACCGTTTGTTCGTTACTAGTGCAAACTCACATGACCTTGGGTCCTCTGCAATCAGCAGTCGTGTGATAGATCCCTGTTTTTTTTAAAAAAAAAATTTTTTATTTGAACTTGTAGCATATTATTGAAGATGTGATGTGGGTTTGTCTAGTTTAGTCATTTCATTGTTGGGGTTAAGACTAGATTTATTATCTACTGCTTACAGTGAAAGTGAAACTTGTATCAGTCTGTATTTGAGGTTTTTTATGCCGGCGGGGTTTTGGTTCCCAGGTTTCAGGATGTTTTTCGTTTTTCTCTTTTATATTGATTCCGAATTTTCGAAAAAAAAAGTGAAACTTGTATCAGTCTGTATTATCATATAAAGTCGTTGAAGGACCAGACCTTGTATTGCTGATTGTTGTTTGGAGAGTTCAGTGATGTAGCATCAAGAATGGAGTCATCACTTACCAACTCTGGCCTTAGTTTCTTTCAAGCTCTTAGTCTTGAGCAGGGCTCTATTTTCGTTTTTTCTGATAGGTGTAGTTGCTTGGATAGTCTTGTTACTCGATTTGAAGTTGAATAATTATTATGCTAGACACTAGTTGATGCCAATGTGTCTTGTTCTTGATAACGGTACACCAGGGAGATAGTGAAGTCGAATAGATGTTATGCTAGACACTATGAGTTAGCATATGAAATATTATATCATGTATAGCGTCTAGTGATTATTCGTGTATTGCGTTTAGAATATACTTCGACACATTATTATGCGCAACCGGGTAAATATTCTCGAGTGATTTTGGTCGTGTATAGAAGTACTGGATTTTTTACACAGTCTAGGGCCTCATGTATAAGGTAGCTCATGATAGTTTATGATTTACTGTTTCTTTGATGTCTTCTACTTGTAAATATGGAGTAATGACATCTTCTTTATTAAGAGTTATTACCTTTGTTTGGATATTGATTTTGGAGGAGGATTCAGAAGGAAGAGATCTTGTGAATTGAAATCCTTGATTTTGATGATAATAAAATATATAAGATTATTATCTTATTTTAATGATCTTTTCTCTTTGAGTAAGATTATTTATAAAAAAAGCATACAATAAGATCATAATCAAACTTATTTCAAAACTAAGCGTGTAATTTCCAAACTTGAGGTTTGGGCTGTTCGTACTTAGTATGTGCTGACAGCTTGAAAAACTGGAACAGGCTGTTACTTAACAGTCTGTTTTAGTTTTTCAAGCTGTTCGCACTTACTAAGTGCGAACAACTTCTTGTCTTAAAACCAAAAAAAAACACGGGAACTCCCGCATTATTCTCATATTTTTTTACCTTTGCATCCTTTCTCTCCATAAATTATTATCCGATCGAAGTGATAGTGAAGATCTTGTACGAAACTCTCCAATGTACCTGCTAACTTGTGTGTCTTTATATTTATTTTATTGAAGCAATATTAGAATTGGATCTATAAGTGCATCCATGGAAACTGATATGATAAATATCACTAAATCTACCTACAAATAGTAACATTATTGAACACCCTATTATCTCTCATTCTCTCCATTTGGGAATCTCTCTTGAACAGTTGAATCGGATTGATCAAATTGCTCCGAATTGACTGATCTGCATCTGCACCAAAACAAGCTGTTAAGTTGTTAACTCTTGAAACAAGTCAACCAAGCATATAGCATATTAGTATGGGATAAATGCTGTCTCTATTCAAATACCAAACTACACGCATAGATAAGATAGAATTTTCATTTAAATATATATTATAATCTTTTACTTGTTTCTCACTGAATGTTAATTAATAGATAAGACTAAGATATATATTATAATAATGTATACTATAAATAAAAATATAAATAAATTTCATATATAAGGACATACTATATAAATACTCCCTCCGAATCATTTTAGTTATCCCATTTTCTTATTTGGCAAAATCATACTCCCTCCGGTTCAGTTTACTAGTCCCATTTGGCTTTTGGCATTATTCACTCATCACTCTTAATTTGTATTTTACTCTTAATCTATAAGTTAAAACATTGTCATGGAAAAATTCAAAGCTTAAAGTCATAAATTAAAAAATAATATTTGTTACAATATGAAATTGAAAGTCAATGCATAGAGAGTTAGCAATTAGTCTCTTTCATATGTGCTGTGTTGAGAAGTTGTCCACACATGGCTACAAAGACTGATTAATAAAATAAACGGGATGCTCTAATGCATGTTTATTAATTTAATCCCTAATTAAAGTTTATAAAAGGGGATAAAATTGAGATTATGGAGAATCAATTAAATCAAGCAAAAATTAATAAAAAGATGATGAATACAAAGAAATTATGTGTAGTGATAGCAATGATTCTGGTTGTGGCCACTACTCTTGGCGTAGCCCAAGATTGCAACAGGGTCGGAGAATCGTGCACATATAGAAATTGTTGCGACGGACTGTTTTGCAAACCACAATACTTCTCAGGCGGGACGCTTTACAAAAAATGCTTTACGTATGCGGATTGGTGCCCAACATACAACCAACCATGTGGGGTCTTAAATCCATGTTGTCCAACATTAAGCTGCCATTATACTTTCCCCAACTATGTTCAAGGTACTTGTTATACCACTGGCACTGGGCTAAACTTAGATACTTCTAAGCTCTATGTAGCATAATAAAGTACTATTACTAGTACTTTGTTCTAAGATCGATCGGATTCTCGAAACTATGAATGTATTCTGTTTCTAGTGTTGAAGGGTAGTCGGTCGATTGATCGATCGATCTCATACCTTCTTTCTTTTTATTATTGCGATTGTAATTATATTGTTGTATTCGTATGTTACGTATTAATAAAAAGTGTGTTTGTTTATTTCTCTATAATTATAAGTTGAGGGAAACGCCTGTAATAACTAATTTTGTTTTCGTTTCTACATGGGAAGCACCGGGTTAAAGGAAACTAACTGCCATAACTATATGGGCTAAAAAAAACGTTTGAATGGCCGTTAATGGGTGAAATTACCATATTGTCCTTGTTTAATTCTTCATCATTTTCATCCTTTTCTTTCTCAGATTCATCCTAATGCAATTGGGAACCAATTTTAAAGGAAGAAGAAGATCCCATGTATAGATGCACGATTACTTATTGTAATCAAACCCCAATAATCATGGAGAAATGTACTCCCTCCAATTCATCATAATTGTCCACTTTACTTTTGGTTACTATTCACTAATCACTCTTAATTTGTATTTTGCTCTTAATTTATAAGGTAAAATATAGTCATGTGGGATCTTATTTTGTTCGTCTCAATGCAAAGATTATTAATATCAAATTTTTATAATTTTTAATTATACACAATTAAAGATATTAAAAGTTAAAATATTGTCTCGGCATGTGTGAAAAAGGTAAAGTGGACAAATAAGATGAATTGGAGGGAGTATAAGACAACTAAATGGTAGCGGAGTTGGTTCAACATGTGTGCTAGAGTTTAGTGTGACCAATCTATACTAGTATCGTGGATTCGCATAGAATCAAAGTTCAATATCTCAAGCCAAAAGAGGAAGAACCCAATTAACATTCTTCATTATGCAACAACATTTAAACATAAAACACCACAATTTACCATAACTAAAATCGGAAAACACTACAAGCATAAATTTAGCAAAATGAATAGAACAATTAACAAACCAAACCATAATTATTAGGGTTTGATTACAATAAGTAAAACGGAGTACCAATCAGTGCCTTCTCGTCTAAATTCAACAATTTTTGGGGTTTGATTACAATTTAAAAATCAAAAACCCACCAACCTAAACCCAACAGACATCAAATAAATAATTATTAGGGTTTGATTACAATAAGTAATCGGGCATCTATAAGTAAATAGAAGTATAAATACTACAAATTCCTTGATTTCTGAGCCACCAAACATCCCACTACTGAGTCAGAGTGTTAGAGTATATAACATATTCTAGGGCCTCAACCATCAGCTTAAGCTTTTGGTTGAGTTGGTTCCTTGACATGGTATCAGAAGCCAGGGTGACAGGAGATCACAGGTTCGAATCTCAACCACCCCTCATTTAAAGTGGAATATGTAGCACCATGTATGAGGAGGGCATGAGTTGCATCCACACTTCTAGCCTAAAGGGCTCTCGTGTGAGGGGGCGTGTTAGAGTATATAACATATTCTAGGACCTCAACCATTAGCTTAAGCTTTTGGTTGAGTTGGTTCCTTGACACAGAGAACTTCACATGAAACAAAAAGTAGTTTTGTTAGCATGAGATGCACCAAATCATGATGACATAAATGACATTGATATTGCCCAGCTCTCGCCAAAAAGATTATGGTCTTAATTGTCATAATCTGAAGGAATATCGTGAAGATTAGAATCTTCATGAAGAAATTGAACGACCTATCTCACGGTTGGCCTTCCTTCTGGTTTAGGATGTGTACACAGCAAGTCTTACTTAAGAACAAGTCTAATAAGGAAGAAGATGACTTTTATACAGATTAAATAAGGGTAAAATTGTAAATTTTCATATTTAACGGTTTTTAAACGTTTTTTGTACAATATGTTATGGTGGCTAGTTTTGAAACCGTTGGTGCTTACCATGTAGAAACGAAAATAAGATTAGTTATTAAAGACGTTTCCCTTAACCTGGAATATATATATATATATATATATATATATATATATATATATATATATATATATATATATATATATATATAGATATATATATATATATATATATATATATATAATATATATATATATATATATATATATATAGGGTTTGGATCATGTGAAAACCAATTAAAATGGTGAAACTGAAAACAGGGGTACATAAAAGTTCAAATGGAGTACATATTTGGGTGGCAGTTTTGTAAATAATTAGACATTCGCTAAATGGGTACATATATGCTTATAAAGGGTACATATTCAGATGCCAGTTTTGTAAATAATATGAACTTTTTTCTTCACAAAAAATATGTACACCCTATAAGATAATATGTATCCCTTTTGCTACATATGTATACCTCTGTGACTCTGTCTGTTTTTCAGTTTTCACCACTTTAAGTGTTTTCACTTGATCCTACCCCTATATATATATATATATATATATATATATATATATATATATATATATATATATATATATATATATATATATATATATATATATATATATATATATATATACTCCCTCCGTTCTTTTTTGATTGTCCACATTACTATAACGGGTAGTTTCATATGTTTGTCCAATTTCCTAAAATGGAAAGTTTTGATACCCTCTTTTCACCCCCTCTCTCTTCTAATATCCCATTTATAATAATTAATTTATATTTCTCTCTCATAATACCAATACAATCATTAATTCACACCACTATTATAATAAAATATTCCCCCTTTCTCTTCTAATATCCTATTTATAATAATTAATTTATATTTTCTCTCTCATAATACCAATACAATCATTAATTCACACCACTATTATAATAAAATATACCCACAATCAACAAAGATTCCCACTATCTTAATATGTGTGAAATCTTCAAATAGGACACACATATAAGAACGGAGGGAGTATATATATATATATATATATATATATATATATATATATATATATATATATATATATATATATATATATATATATATATATATATATATATATATATATATATATATATATATATATATATATATATATATAGGGTCAGGATCCAGTGAGACCACCCTCTTATGTGAGACCATGTGAGACCTGCTCATTTATCAAATGAGCAACTATTCTTAGTTCATTTATCAACATCATCATCATCATTATCATCATCATCTTCATTATCATCATCATCATCATTATCATCATCATCATCATCATCATCATCATCATCATCATCATCATCATCATCCTCATCATCATCATTCTCATCATCATCATCATCATCATCATCATTTTCATCATCAACATCATCAACATCATCATCATCATCATCATCATTTTCATCATCAACATCATCAATTTGAAATCAATGTGAAAGTTTTTTTTGTAATATATTCTTGTCCAAAATGCACTTGTACTTTGCTCCTTTTTTTTGATAATATGTGATGAGAAATGATTTTGTGTTTATGTATCACATGAGCTGATACATGAGCAACAATTCTTTGCTCATTTATCAAATGAGCAAACAAGTTCTTGCTATTTTATCAAATGAGCAAACAATTCT